>CM076584.1:283756284-284025835 GCA_034641835.2 Pinus albicaulis | reverse complement strand
GCACAGTTAATGCGAACACTCTTGAAATAAAAAACGTATCCTTGGTTTATTATTAATGTAGGCATTAAGATTAAATTTCATAGTCATATTAGTGCACCAACAATAGGAAATTGAAAAATTTATATGTACAAAACTTCGTCCTAAAAAGAAGACTCGGGTTGCTGAAGAAGAAGCTTACTGAAGTCAAAGAAGCTGGAAGGAGGAGGAAGAGAGGTAATTTGGACTTACTTGTAAAGGCTAGTACAAAGGTGAATCTCTAGCATGAAAGCTCAACCAAAAGAGATCAGAAAAGGTAAATTTTGATGAAAATTGCAAAAGTGCAGCAAGGGGCTTACTGCACTTTCCATATATAAGTTTTGATAATTGTGGGATAGTGAAGTTAGAATTTTTGCAGTGATGAAGGAGTTTCATGAAGGCTTCAATATAAATTTTTGTGTTTCCAACATTTCACATTTGAGGAAAAGTCACCATATTTTCATGTTTTTGGAGGCGTTGCGAAAACATGCATTACACTACGAAAGTGGGGAACATGTCAAAGTGATGCTTGCAGGCATTTTGAATCTTGTTTAGGAGTTCTAGCACCATCACAAGAGTATTTGAAGCATACCTATTTTCCTCATTTTGACAAATAGGGGCCGCAACCATATAAAGCATGGAAGCCACTTCGTTTTGCTGTGAAACTACCTAATGCACCGCGAGTCTGGATAGTCAGCTCTATTTAGTTCAAAAATAATTTTTTTTGACTTATAGTAGTGATTTTGATTATGTAAATAGGTGGAAAAGTATCTTAGGGACTGTTGAGTCAAATTATAGACTTATAATTTTCCAATCACAAATTGTCAACCTAGGGTAGGTAAGATTGTGAGATACTATGCAAAATATATGCAAGCTTCTTACTGCAAGTGTTCATAAGTTAACTATTCATACATACACCAACCAATGCCTCTTTCCTACATCAATACTTAACAACAAAGGCTATGGAGTGGACTACAACATCCCTCTACAACTCTCGGTATTGCTGATATTGACCATGAAAAGATAAAAGATCAAATTACAACAATCAAGAAACCAAATTAGATAGCGTAAATCCAAGCTTTGATAAAATGAAATCAACACATTACATAAGAAACTTAATCATTTAATCAATTAAAAAACTGCTGTTGAAACTTTAGAAAGAGTGCATTATCTGTGTAAAATAATTATTGTTGCATAAACAAAAATTAAGCACACACACTCCACTATAGGAGTTGTGAGCAAAGGGAGCCCTCCCTCACTCACAACCCCTTCAAAACTTGAAATGATTGATCAGAAAAGTAGACAAAACATAATATATTATATTAATTTGAAAGTATACAGCCAAGTATAATCTGATATATTGCTTATCAGTGAAAATACAAACCCAACAACCCTTTACAATATGAAATACATCTAATTTCATACATTCTCGAAAGCCCATAGTTGGCACGAATAAGGAAAATTACTAATCTAAGCTATCAGCTAACAATACAGGTCTAGGTCATCAAAATTAGCTTCTTTTGAGTCTAATACATGACTGAAAGAATGGATTAGATGATTTCCTTTACATAGCTGAAGCTGCCTCCTTATGTGGTCATGAGAAGAAGTCTGTAGGTTTGGGTTGTTTCAGAAGGAGGTTCGAAGAAGCCAATAGGAAAACCTCCATGTGCAAAAAATTCCCCAAAAAACCCATGTTCTTTCTTGATCTGGAAATAAGTATAACATATTCAACTGCTGACTTCGTTGCAGGAAATAAAGATGGTTGCAGGAAATCGACGTCTGCAGGAAATGTGGCCGCATGAGATGTCTTCAGGAATTTGTGGAGCTCTTTCGAATGAAAGAAAATCTGCACATGAGTTCTAGATTAGTTGGAGTTGTAATTCAATAAAGATACAACTATATCGAAGAATACTTCAAGTTCAAGGAAAAATGACACTTGTTATGATAATTTGACATACCTTAAGCTTATATCACCCTTTTAGGCAAAAAACAAACAATATAGTTGAACTAAGCATAATTAGGGGTGGAAGGAGTTCAAAAATATGGGAGGTAAGGCCTGGGAAAGGTGTAAAAAAAAAAGGCAAAATTGAGACTCAAAATCTCCCCCACACTAAAATTCTTACATGTCCCTATGCAAGAAAAAATGTGGCAGCCTCTTAAACAAAGAGTCGGTTTTTCTCCTGGGCCGCAGCTACTGCAGTCAGATGATCTAGCTGGGCTTGAATAGACTCCATCTAAATCTGACCCCTTGTTGTGGCCAACAACAACCCCCCTTCTTATTTAGTATTATCACTAATACTAAATAAGTGGGGACCCTTAGTCAAAAAATTTTAAAAATCGATTAGTGTTTGTATTTCCTTTTTCAATAAAAATTACTATCATAAAATTAGGAGAATACCCCTTGAAAAATATAAAAAGGCTTAAGTTTTATGATAAGGTAGGATAAAATCATTCCTTAAAGAAATATCACATCACAAAAAAGGTAATGGATACCTCCTTACAAGCGGAATTCTAAGATTGCAAGATCGCGATGCGAAACTACGTACTAAAAACATTCATCGCATCGCATGCCTCAAATATCACTTACGCTGAAAAACCTCAAACTGCCGATATGCGATGGCACATATCGCAAATCACATTTCACAGAAAACACATTAACGGATGATTTTCATATGCTATGCTCCAGCGATTTTGTGATATTGCGATATTGCGGTATTGTGATATTGCAATTCCATGAGATTTCGATCTGCAATACTGCAATCTGCGATATTGCAAAGAAAATCACAAATCACCTTATCGTAGATCTTTAGGGCTCATTGTACGAAATTTTTTTTTTCCATAAACTGAGACCTGGTTATGCGCTTTAATGTTAATCAATGAGTTAGTTGTAAATCATTAATGAAATATGGTTTTGTTCTGATCGAAGAGCCATTTCACATAAGGTGGTATATTTTATATGTCTTTGGCATTTAAAGCTTTCTCGTCACCTTTTCCTTATCATTATTCTCACCTCATTTGTAAATTGTAGGAACGAATAACAGAAAACTATGCAAAGCAGTATTCAGGATATTATGGGAAAGAAAGGCAAAGCTCCGAATTATGAAGACAAAGAAATGACGCCCTTGTATACAGACACTGCCTGTAATAAAGATGTTGGTATTACTACTTGGGAAGGCATGTACAGTCTACTTGAGGAAGAGAATCCCAAAATAATGGAGGTTACAGCTACTACAGGCTCACATGGGTCTTTTGAGGTGTCTATTACAAAGCTAGCTTGCTTGTTCTTGCACCGGATAGCGGCAAGGCCCAAAATTCTTCCATACACGGACATGGTTAAATGGGTACTGGACAGTGCTAACATCACAAACAGAAAATTTAAGACTCAGGGTCAAGGACTCATTGGCTCATTCACTCCACAATATTTGAGACTCATGTATCATTTACCAGAGCCACAGGCGACTTATAGCAAACAGTTCATGGAGAAGTTTGCTAAAGAAAATGAAGATCTAGAAGAATGCATCAAGGACTGGTCAAGGAGGTACGAACCACTAAAAAATAATAAACATGGTATGTATAGTACTGGTTCTCTCACCTCCCTGTATTGATTTGCTGCTGCTATACTTTGTAGACTTTTTGGGAAGCCAGACATTAATAAATTTTCATCTGAATGGCTACCATTATTGAATGCTGCCATTAATGCTACTATTGTGGATTGGGCTAAGATATTATCTGACAACTTAGCCACAACCATTTTAAATTATCGGTCTAAAAGAAATATTTCTCAGAGAATTTATCCCCCTTTCTACTTATCTGCATATGTGATGGATGCAATCTGTTATATTTCCAAGTTTCCTTTAATGGGTTGGAAATGGACGACTCAAGACCCCTTACCCATTCATATTTATCATAAAGAATTGTGGGATTCCAAGTTCACTCTGTATTTTTACAAGATTTGTCATGGAATCATGTTGCCCCTATACAAAATGTTATATGATAAAGACGCTCCAAGATTTTCTTCCGAAGCAGAGGTAATATACTCCCTGTCGCGAGATGGTTTGGAGAAGAACTGTTTACATATGTCAAGGTATTCGGAAGTCTCACTTCCCCTCATGTATTACCTTTATATTTTCCTGATAAACTCATGGCATGAGAAATTTCTTATCAAACCCACGGAGAAAGAGGTTTGACTAAAGATTTGAAGGAAAAAAAGAAGGCTATTTGGCCACAATTTCCTGTGGCCCGTGGGGCCTTTTCACTATTTTGATGTAGGCCATGCATTCAAAGAAGTAAACAACATAACATGTCTACGATTGTTCAAAATTCTAGTAAGACCGTTCGACCCTTATGATATTGCTAAAAAAATCACTATTGCAGTCAAAATAAAGATGTTTTCTAAAGAAGATGATCTTTTTGATGACATGTTCCAACAGAAAGGTACACTTAAAGAGGTTCTACATTCAGCCCAAATGCGATTTCCTCCAGTAGAATTTCAAGAGTTCAAGATATACAGGGAAAGGAGGTTAGCTAATATCCCTTTTGATAAATTACGCTTGGAACCCATAAGGGAACCAACTCTCAGTATTAGTCTTAGTGGAAGTTCAGGCACAGAAAAATCTAAATCTAAGTCCAGGAGAGAAATGTCAGAACACTCTAAGAGGTCTGAAAGTGACCATGATAAAAGTGCAAGGACAGTAAGGGATACTGCCCAGTCAAAGGAGCTCCCACAACAATAGGTTTTGACCTCTCCACAGCTAGATCCTCCCCCTCTCATCGTCCAGCCACCATCAGTCAGAACCAAGCTAGATAAAGAATGGGAGACATTCAATGATTTAATCAATATTGAAGGACAGAGCACAAAGACACTTGTTAGTAATGTACGGGCAACAAAATATATAGTCACAGGAATAATTAGCAATGTCTCAGAAATGGAACATATTCCCATTACCCCATCCTCTGAACTTATGCTCAAAATAGAGGAAATTACTTCTCTTGATGTATTTTATAGTCCAAAACACAATGTAGTAGTGAGAAGACAAAGAAAGAAAAGGAAATTGGAAAACGTGCTCTCTCATAATGCAGAGCAATTAGACATCCTATGGCAAGATCCTATCACCGATCCCATTGAAAATCTCACCAAATTATGTCAGATCGCAGGAGCATATGCCTCTACGACCATTGATAAAGCATCTGAGGTACAACAACTACTGAAAGAGAAAGAAGATCAAATATAGGTTTTGCAGCAACAGCTGCAACAAGCCAACGCCAACAATGAAGCACAGAAACAGCTTGAAAGATTATAGCAGGACTTCCAACAAATGCAGATAGGGTACCAGAACAGTTTGGATGAAAGAGAAAAACAGTTACAGGTTATGTAAGAGATACATAAGGATGATCCTAAGCTTACAGAATTCATCACGTAGTCCATTTCCTTAAATGATCAACTACTGCAGCAACAAGAAGCATTGTGCCAAAGAATATCATAGTGGAACTCTTATTGCGAAATAAGCGATAAAATCACTAATCAAGTCATAGACTTACGACATGATTACAATTTAATTGATAAAAGAGTTATCTAATATTTGGCTTGGCAAGAAACAAACGAGGGGAAAAGAGTAGGCGCACCAATAATCAACGAAAATCACAAAGAAATGCTCTTTAACAAGTCGGATGCACAAATCAGGAAAGCAGAGAAAGCGGCAGAAGAAGCAGCCACAGCAGCAAACAGTGTTATTGATTGCATGAATGAAAATTTGCACAGGGAAAATCTGATCTAAGAAACCACTCCAGGGTATCTACCGAAAGTACAGCAACTGCAGACATGCTGGAGACAGAAGGCTCAAGAAAAGGCAGAATCAATCAAAATATTAACTAAGTTGAATTGGGATTCTTACTGGGCGTATTTGGTAAAACCACACAGCCAGTGCATGACTCTCAAATGTATCATCAATTCTGCCGAGAATATGGCGCCAGCTCTTGTTGATTCCATTTTCACAGGACAGTTAAAGTCGAAAGTCGGCCAACCGACTCTTCTCAAACAAATGCTGAACGCTTGCGATTTCAAGGAACAGATACACAAATAGTTAGTTGTTAGTTTTAATTTTAGATTCAGTGTTAGTATTAATTTTGCTTTATTTTTTCCTGAAATGAGGACGGTCATTTAAACCATATCCTACATTTTTGTAATAAATTATTTTTAGATTTAGTTAGTAGTATTTAAACCCTTCTCATGCATTTAGAGAAGGGTCCTGAAAATTTTCAAAAACTTGTCCTCAGAACATGCACTTTTGCACCCTTTGAGGAAGTTTTGATGAATGAATGGAACAGGATTTATTGATATCTGCATTTAATATCTACTACTGATGTTTCACTTTTGTATTCTTAGTGGATGTTGGATTAAGAAGAGATAAATCATTATTACTTGAAGCTCATGAGTAGAACTAGTTATAAATGGTACTTTTATCTCTTAACTATTTATGCCTTTGTGTTAAAGTGATATTCATGTTCAGTTGTTTATATATTGATGCGTGAATTCTTGAGTTATCATTTGGCACTTCTGTATGGTGATAGCTATTTATTTATGCTTAATATATGAGTAGTTTATTATGCGATATGTTTTTCACAATTGTTTCATCTAAATTTTTATACAAAGTGATTTATCTCTATTGAATTATTTTCTTATAACAGTTGAATGATATTTATTACCAATTGTTATTTGAAATCATTTTAGATCACATAACAGAAATATTACATCCCAGGTTAGTGTAGAATTAGATATTGTTGTTTATTAGAATACAATTGCATGTTATTAAATTAGAGTTAGAATAAAAGCATTTCACTTAGGAAATTTTAGAAAGGAAATATCAATTCTCAACACACACACACACACATATTGGGAAACTGGTCCCATATCCCCAGTCGGACCCACTATACCAAACGGAAAAGGAGCGGCTAACCAAGGTCTGGACCGGGTGGGTATCCCCCTTGTTGTAGACCCGATTTTCGAGGCTTCAACATATTTGGCGCTAGAAGGAGGGCCTCGAACTATGAATGGAAAGTAAGTCAAAATCTAAATACCATTCTAAGAGTAAATCGTCCTCACCATCTTCCCCGACTTCCCCATCGCACTTAGAATCTTTAAATCTAGAGCCAGAAGTCAAAAGAACAACAGCCGCTACCACAAACCTTGACATTTAAGAAGAATCTGCTATTGAACCTCCTGAAGTTGAATCTTTGATCCATAAACTTCAGCGATTTTCAATATCACCTCAAAGATCTGATAAATATCAAGGCAGTGTGACTTCGCAATATAACCCTGCTCATCCTCTCACCAGATTAAAGAGCAAAAATTTTGGTGTTCAGCCAACCGAGTTACCTCTACCTACAAGGAAGAGAGCAAGGAAATCACCTAAAGGGTTTGATAGCGAGACTCTTTCTTCATCATCATCCATCTCAACCTCTTCACCGCGAAGTCAACCATCCACCCCTCCACTTCAGATTATTGTCTGCCAGTCCACTGGAACTTCGACATCTCCTTCTCAAACATCTGGGATCGTAATATCCTCATCTTCCCAACTGCAGGGATCATCTTCTGTGCTTTCCTCTGTTGGTAGTTTAGCGATGGCCCAATCTCCATGGAATAACCCAGGGGTAGTCTTAATGCCTGCACCCTTGAGTCAAATACCGGCCCATCCTGAAAAATGGCTGCCTAAGTTTAATCCTGAAGCAGGCATGCTAGCGGAAGAACATATAAATAACTTTATGTTGTCCATAAATCTCAATGGAGTTACCAATGAAGACGCTGTCGTCCAAATTTTTCCCTATACTCTACAAGGAGTAGCCGGATCATGGTATTTCTCATTACCGTTTGGATCTATCACTAGTTGGGATATCTTCCAAGATCAATTTTTGACTAAGTTCGATGATGACAAGTCTACGGCGACACTGATCAATGACCTGTCTAACCTTAGGGCCGAGTCAAAAGAACCTATCAGATATTTTAATTCACGTTTCAATAAATTGTTAAATAAAATTCCTACTGCTTCCAAGCCTAGCGAAGAAGTGCGAAGTGAATGGCACATCTCTGCTTTACCATCAAACATAGCAATCTTCGTTGATAGGGCTAACAAAACAACTTTAGCTGATAATATGAAGGAATAAATAGCGGTAGAGAAACGTATCATAGCCCTAGAAAAGAAAAACGCGATAGAGGAACGAAAATCCAAGAAGGTTACTTTTAAGGAAGACCCCAAGAAAAAACAATTGAAAGATCCATTCGATTTAGAAGGATTGCAGAAAGTTATGAAAACCATGTCCAATGAAATGGTTGACATTAAGAAACAAGTGGCAGAAACATCTTCTAAAAAGCCGTACAAGCCTTATAGAAGAAACCCTTTGATCGATTCAAAGCCGCCAAATGCTATCACAAGTGTTGAATCAGAAGAAGAAGAAGAGGAGATTGCTACTGAAGAAACTACCGATGAAGAAGAAGTTGTAGAGGTACAAGGTATGTGGGATTTTATCCTCCTAGATGAAGAAGATCAAGAGGCATCCCTGGTCAACACTCGAAGTAGAAATCAACTTGATCCTCCTCAACCTACTCCTAAGCCAAAGAGCGCAAGCTAAATGACTAAGGATAAAGTCGCAGCCAAGAAAACGACATCTAAAACGACTCAAACCAGCCCAGTCCCAACAGATTCATCAACTCCATCAAAAACGCTGATTGTTTCGGATGAAATGGAGTATAATATCATAGAAGACATGAAGAAGTCTAGGGCTAACATCACTTTTTATGAATTGAGCAAGTTAAAATACCAGCAAAAGGTACTTTTGAAAGAATTACATGTTGTACCAGAAAGACCTTTGCCCGCCACTGTAATCTCTCAAGCTTCCCATGAAATGGGAAGACCTCCAACTAATGTGATTAATAAAGTTGATCCAAATGATATCGCTTTAATTGGAGGAAGGTCGAGATCTCATACTCCCCCATTTCTTCTTACTTATGAAGTTTTCAATAAAAAATTGCATAATTGCTTAGTGGATTCTGGAGCTTCATCTAATATTTTACCAAAATCAATATGTGCAAAGTTGAACGTTCAATCGCAAAAATCTGTTGTGTGCATGGTTCAGCTATATCGATCGCAAGTTGAAGTGATCGGCGAATTAAATCAGGTTACCATAAGGCTATCATCTAATCCAAAGGCATGTCAAGTTATTGACATTTTAGTTGCAGATATTCCAGAATTTTATGGCTTAATTCTTAGTAGAGATTGGTTAGAAAAAATTCACGGATACTTTGCAACTGATTGGCCGCACATGTGGCTCCCTTACAATGGTAAACCAAATCAGATAAAGGTTGAGCGAGAAAGACATCAGAAATACATAGTAACAGAACTGGAAGGAGAAAATGAACCGGTAGCATACAACAATAATATCATTGGAAACTACTCAGTTGATTCTTTCTTAGGAAATTTTAATGCTCATACTTCACCTTACTTAGAACATTTTGTTTTATCTCAAGTAGAAATTTTTTCTCAAACAGATAGTTCTAAATGTATTAATTTTATAGATGCTCCTGTAAATAAATTTTTATTTTAGAAGTTATTTTTTGGCGGTTCTAAGTCTAATGAAGGAGCAGGAGCAGGATGCGTGTTGATTATTCCAGAAGGAAACAAAACTATGCTAACTTGTAGACTCGAGTTCGATTGCACCAATAATACCACAGAATACGAAGCTTTAGTCCAAGTATTATACAAAGCAATCGGATTAGACATCAAATATCTACAAGTTTTCGGAGATTCTGAAATTGTAATCAGACAGGTACGCAATACTATACATTTTTTATCAGGTCATTTAAAGCATTATCAATCTTTAGTTCAAGATCTGACTGAACACTTTATAGAATTTAATATTTCATCAATCCCCATACTCCAGAATGCTAGTGCAGACCTCCTAGCTAACGTAGCTTCCAAGCTCATTCCTTCAGAAGACTATATCCCTGATCGATTTTCAATCAAATTAATCTTTAGACCCTTGATTCCTGATAACATTACCAATTGGAGAATTTTCAATGATAATCCTGATATTGTAAGCTTCCTCACATCTGAAGGATCTTACACCAATCAGATAATTGATGAGGACCAACATGACAAACAATTGAAACAAGATAGCACTAATAATTCTATGCCAAAGTCAGTAGTCAAGTTAGAAGACCTTTATGATTTGAAATATCGATTCAAAATATCTACCAATTCAAAACTACAAATTTCAACTTTGAACTAGTATGAATTTGTAAATCTAGGAACTAATACCAAACCACAAAATATCAACCTAGGTCGTGGCCTAGCTCCTGAAGAAAAATTAGCGTATGTTCGTATTTTGAAACAATACAAAAGTGTCTTTGCTTGGAACTATGATGAACTCAAAACCTATGACACTTCTATCATCCAACATACTATCCCAATGATAAATGATGAACAAATTGTCCAACAAAAGCTGAGAAAGATCCATCCCAATTTAGAAAACCAGATCAAATCTGAACTCAGTAAGTTATTGAAAGCCAAAATCATTTTTCCCGTTCGACATTCTAAATGGGTTTCCAATATGGTTCCCGTTAGAAAGAAGAATGGAGACATTATAATTTTCATTGAATTTCGAAATCTTAACAAAGCTTGCCAAAAAGATAATTTTCCTTTGCCTCCCATGGAGCAAATACTGCAGGCAGTCACAGGATCAGAATTAATGTCCTTCTTAGATGTTTTCTTTGGTTACAACCAAGTGTTGGTCCATCCCGATGATCAATTGAAAACCACATTCAGAACCAAATGGGGCACTTACGCATATCAAAAGATGCCTTTTGGTCTGATAAACGATGGTGCCACATTTCAGAGAGCCATGGACATCGCATTCAAGGGATTAGTTAACAAATCAGTGGTAATTTACTTGGATGATATAACTGTATATTCCAAGAAACAAGGCAATCATCTTAGAGATTTAAAATAGATCTTCCAACGTTGTCAAAGGTATGGAATTTCACTTAACCCGGAAAAAATCCTTTTTTGCATTAAGTGAAGGAAAACCTCTTGGATTCATAGTATCAAAATTTGGAATTCATATTGATCCTGACAGAATCAAGGAGATTTCTGAAATACCCCTGCCTCACAACAAGAAAGTTATACAATATTCCCTTGGCCAGATTAATTTTGTAAAGAGATTTGTGCCAGATTTTTCAAGAATTGTATCTCCTTTACAAACAATGATTAAAAAAAAACTCAAACTTAAAATGGGGCCAAGACGAATATGAGGCATTCAATCTAATCAAACAAGCAATTTTTAACGCTCCATCTTTAGCAACTCCAAAATTTTCCGATCCTTTTATTTTATATACATTTGCCTCTGATAGATCATATGCTGTGCTACTCACTCAAGAAAATCAAGACAAGGCAGAAGCCCAAATTGCTTTTTTCAGTTCAAATTTACAGGGGGCTGAGTTAAATTATTCAGATGTAGAGAAACAAGCTTATGTTGTTTTCAAAGCAATTAAATATTTCAAACCCTTTCTACTTAAAACCCATACAAAAATCATAGTACCGTTTCCAGCGGTAAGAAATCTCTTAGTACAGAAATATGTGGGTGAGAAAAGAGCCAATTGGGTTACTGCCTTACAAGAATATGACGTAGAAATCCAACCAACGAGTATTGTAAGAGGTCAAGGCTTTTGCAAAATTCTAGCTGGAGCATCGCTTATTTCCGAAATGCCATCTACAGAGATACAAATGTATGAGGTAAGCCTAAACGATGTTGAATCATTATACGCTGATATCATATTTTATCTAAAGAATGGATATGCTCCTTCAAATCTCGATTACACCAAGAAAAGAGCTCTAAGGTTGAAGGCTAAACAATATCAGCCCGTGAATGATGTTCTTTTTAGAATGAATTATGATTCTGTTCTCCTTAGATGTCTTGAGAAATCTGAAGCTGAAAAAGTCTTACAGGAACTTCACGATGGGCCAGCAGGCAGAAATTATGCTGGAGACGCTACTGCACATAAAATCCTCCGCGCAGGCTATTATTGGCCCACACTATTCAAAGACTCACATAGCTACGTAAGGAAATGTCAAGTTTGTCAAACCGCTGCTGGGAGACAAAAGAAACCATCATTGCTGCTGCAACCAGTCAAAATTGAGCAGCCTTTCGATTAATGGGGATTGGACATAATAGGTGAGATCGTTCCTCACTCTTCTAAACAACATAGGTATATCCTTACAACAATAGATTATTTTACTAAATGGGTAGTTGGCTTTTCCAAATCGACTAATGCCGACATATCGTTTGTAGGTTCATAGGATAGTCGTGTTAGCCATCAAGATTTTTACATGTTAAGGGATGATCATATCTACAATTTCTAGTTTTCAGAATCCGATTTCCTTATGTCAATATGTCATCCGTATCACCTCCGAAACTTTTTTGCCCTACCTTTCTGGCTTCCACCCATATCGAAATCAAAACCTCATTATCACAATCCTATCTAGCTTCAGCCTTATTGGTCTGCCCATCAGCTTTAAAAGGCAAATCCACATTTATTTCAAAAGTCTCCCCTATGTTAGGAAGTGGCGCTTTAAGACATTTCACCCTTGGCAATCATCAAAAAGCCAAAAAGCCTCCATCTGCAACAGACCTACCATGACTGACCTCTTTCTTTGCAAATGAAATTGACAAACAACCCTAAAGTCACGCCACTCATATCCCCTAGATCTCAGCACTGCATAAACCCAAATCTCAAGCTGACTATTAGGTTTTTCACAGTGTTCTATGGTTTCTACAAAAGCAGGAAATATAACTTCATCTCAGGATTAAATGCTTGATCTACAGTTAGAGGAACAACTGCTTCTAAATGTATTATGAGCCTGAGATGAAGCTGCAAAACAAAAGTCACTCATCAGGACCTTACAGCTCTTTCCAGCATGAAAATCACAGTAAGAAAGGGTCACCACTGTCTCAGCAAACTGGTAAATTTTCAAGGCCCAGAACCTCCTTCATTTACAAGCAGAGGGTTAGGGCGCCTCCTTCATCCATAATCAGAGGGTGCGGGCCAGTATTGACTTAGAAGATTGCAAAAGTCCAGGTTTGACTTGAACTGAAACAAATGAAACAGGGACTCCAGGTTTTATGAATGTGACTGATGATCATAACAAGAATATAGTTGAAATATGCTAGCTCAAAGGAAAGGAGAGTCTGGTTTGATAAAGAAGGTCATCTGAAGCTTTCAAATCATGTAAATTGTTGAACTTTAGAAAGGCCTGTAAATCTTAGGAATATCATGCAAAATACTAATTTCTACAGAAAAAACAAGGGAAAACATTGTGTCACTGCCTTTCCCTCAAAGAACAACTTTAACAAAAGCAAACACAGCAAACTGAGACAAAATGAAATGATCAAGGAGAAAACTAGTGGCCATAGAATCTGCTTTGATTTTAGAAATAATACTGCATCTCCATATAACAAAAATCATGTTTTTTCTACCCAAGGTCATGATTCACCAATTAAAAGTGCTTTTAATCATGTGTTCTTGCAAGATCATGTTTCAGGTCATAAACATAAGATTCCTTTGCAAAGTAGACAACTTAAAGATTTTTTCCAGTTTGCGGGAGGTAGATCTGATTTCAAGTTCAAAATTGCAAAACCACCCAATATCAAAAATCTGTTCATAAAGGCCATGTTCCCAGTTTTAAATTTCTGTGTTTTTGCATACCTTGATGATGTCACTATCTATTTCAAGAATTACCAAGAGTACATACATTACCTGAAGAAAGCATACAGTAAGGAAAGGAGTGGAAATCAGATATTCAACGAGGTACAGAGGGAGGATACTAGGCTGTTTAGAGATTCTTGCATGAATCCCTATGTCATATTAGAGAGAGAAAATTTCCCAAATTTTTCTTTTCAGGAGTTAAGTGGGCCAAAGGTGAGAGGAGATCCTTACGAGGATAAGATGCTGAAATTCCGTCATTTCCAAGATTTTTGAGTTTGAAACACTTTCAGTCATTGTACATACCATTGTTTGAAATATTAAAAAAATAGAAAAATCAAAAACAGTAAAAGATAGGAAAGTCAAAAACAGTAAAAAGCAGAAAAGAGGGCAAGTGAAGATAGAACAAAGGCCCCATGTTCCAAAAATAGTCTTTCGGAAAGCGAGCAAGTCTAAATGCCGCTACTAGTACTTCAATGTCTTGTTCAGCTATCTAGCCTAATCATAGCTGAGCATGTTTAAATTTATTTGCCGATAAGTTAGTGAGTGCCAAGATAGTCAACATTGTGTAAGATTGACTTATCACAGAGCTTAGATTAGGGAGAGATTCTGGTTCCACATGCCTAAAACATAACCAAAGAGAGAAGCGAGGGATGAAAAACACATTGTACATCTTAGCCCCGCTTGTCTAGTTTCCTTTTATTGCAGAATAACATTTGTGTGCAGCTTGTCTTTTATGCCGCAAATGCATGACAAATCAGACTGCCTAATCCTGATTTGATCATTTTTTGAATTTCATGTTGTAGATTAGAGAATGAAATCCTGTCAAACTGCTTAATCTTGACAGTTGATCTAGTTTTAGGTAGAGAAATGAAGGAGTTCATCAGATTAATCTGAACTCCCGGCAGATATAAGAGTAGAAATAGATAGTTTCATTTTGCAAAAAGAAAAATATGCATTGTCAAAAGGCTGCTAGTTCAAATGCGCCAAAGAGAAGAGAAAATGTTAGGAAAGATAGTGGGTAGGTAGAAGTATCATTGATGTTAACCATGCTGTCACTTCTCAGAAATAACATCAAGAGAAGGGTAAAATTTTGCACCAATGGATAAGGCACTGGTCTTCATAAGCCAAAGATCTGAATTCTGGACACCTCCTGACGAGGAGCTGCCCTCCCCAAATGGAGCCACTGTTAGCCATCAGTATTTTTTACATGTTAAGTGATGACTATATCTACAGCTGAGTTTTCTAGAAACTGATTTCCTTATGTCAATATGTCATCCAGAAAACCCTCCTAAAACTTTTTGTGCCCTTCTACCTTTTCAGTTCGCCCATGTCGAAATCAAAACCTCATTATCACAATCCTATCTAGCTTCAGCCTTATTGGTCTGCCCATCAGCAATCCACATCTATTTCAAAAGTCTCCCCTATGTTAGGAAGTGGCGCTTTAAGACATTTCACCCTTGGCAATCATCAAAAAGCCAAAAAGCCTCCATCTGCAACAGACCTACCATGACCGACCTCTTACTTTGCAAATGAAATTGACAAACAGCCCTAAGTCGCGCCACTCACATCCCCTAGATCTCAGCACTGCATAAACCCCAATCTCAAGCTGACTATTAGGTTTTTCACAGTGTTCTATGGTTTCTACAAAGGCAGGAAATATAACTTCATCTCAGGATTAAATGCTTGATCTACAGTTAGAGGAACAGCTGCTTCTAAATGTATTATGAGCCTAAGATGAAGCTGCAAAACAAAAGTCACTCATCAGGACCTTACAGCTCTTTCCAGCATGAAAATCGCAGTAAGAAAAGGGTCACCACTGTCTCAGCAAACTGGTAAATTGTCAAGGCCCAGAACCTCCTTCATTTACAAGAAGAGGGTTAGGGCGCCTCCTTCATCCATAAGCAGAGGGCGCGGGCCAGTATTGACTTAGAAGATTGCAAAAATCCAGGTTTGACTTGAACTGAAACAAATGAAACAGGGACTCCAGGTTTTATGAATGTGACTGATGATCATAACAGGAATATAGTTGAAATATGCTAGCTCAAAGGAAAGGAAGTCTGGTTTGATAAAGAAGGTCATCTGAAGCTTTCAAATCATGTAAATTGTTGAACTTTAGAAAGGCCTGTTATCAGTAAACATCCCAATCATAAGAAGCCTGTTTTGTCCAAGATCAAATGGAATAGATGCTGTTAACCAATGCCATTACACAGGCAGAAGGAAAGTCCTTGGTTTTTCAAAAAGCACTGACCTTCATAGTCACAAAGATTTTTTGTCAAGGAACCTGTCATGAGATGACCAAAACACATGATGATATTTTAGTCACCCTTAGAGCAGTACAGAGGAACAGTGTCACTGTGGCTAGGGCTTCTTCTGAAATACAGTGATGCTTGCAAGTAAAGATGCTAAGATTGAAGTTTTTCAAGTGGTTTACTTACCATCACATTCAGAGAAAGGCTGTGTCAAACATAGTGGTAAAAAAGGCCTTCAGATACCTTACCTGATGAAGAGCCTCCTCCATGTATGAGCAGATGGCCAAAGCCTTGGATATTGTTGAAGATCGAATTAGTCGAAAGGTGCTAGAGAGAGGTACAAAGAAGGAAAGGGAAGTCATTACACAAAAGGTTAAAGATAATGCTTCTAATTCAAAAGTATTACTCTTCCTATTCATATGAAAATATCTTTCAAAATACATCTTGTACAGAAATGTTATGAATAAGGTATTATCGATACTAAAAAGGGGGAAAGGGCCTTTCCCTTGGGGAAAGGATCAAAACAACAAAACAATATCACATGCCAAAGGTCCAAAGGAGCGCTTTTCAAGAAATGGTGTTCAAAGTTTTCAAATGTTGTTGGCGCATTATGAATTGTCTTTCCTTGATAAAAATCGCCAAGAGGGTAAAACAGTGAACATAGTCTAAGTTATGAAATGGTTCTATTGACAAAAAGGGGTCAACACACTGGTCAAAGCAAAATAATGACTGTGTATCAAAAGCCATGTTTTCCTGTTTTACAAGCTTATCTGTTCAGATGAACAAGGAAAATGAGTATACAATCTTATGAATAGGCAGAAGAAGTTTGTTTTGATAAAATGTCACTGTCTATATGTCTTAAAACAAACATAGTTGTCATCATTCCAAAGGGCAGATGTAGCACAGAACTACATGGAAAAAGAACCTGCAGACAAGGCTTTTAAAATTCTGTCACCAAGAAGATATCCCATTTTAAGCTATTGTTCACTATGTTCCAAAGGTCATTCAGCATGTGATCATTGTTGGATAGTTTAAAAAGAAGAAGCACAACCTTTATTATTTAAAAGAACAGGGGTATTGTATACTACACCTACATGCAGGGATTTGAACACCTACTGTAGGTAAAAGATGAAGAATCTGCCGAAGACCAAGAGCTGTTAGAGCAAATTGACAAACTACCTGTATTATTAAAACACAGTAGCAGAAGTGGCGTGGAGTTTGTTGAGTTTTTGTCAAAGTTTAAAGCTCGGGGTCAGAGTCAATGTTCGGGTTCACATATTTCAAATGACAAGCCCAAAGTTTAAACACAAAACAAAGTTAAAAAATCAATGTTACTTTCAAAGTTTAAACGACCGTTGGAGTTTTGCTGTGACATGACATCAAAGAGTGAGTGTGAGAGTAAAGATTTCATTTTCAAAAAACTGAAGACGAATCCGGTCTCCCTAGCACCAAAGCAAGAAAATCTGGTCGAAAGTTCAGAAGTTTTCACTGAGAAAAGCCGAGCGACGCGCCTGTGTTAGTGCGCGACGCGCCTGGCGTGAGTTTTACACGGGCCACCTTCGTCGGCACGACGCGCCTGTACATTGGCGCGACGCGCCTGTACAGGCCGCCCGACCACCCGACAGGCCGACCCGACAAGTGCTTTCTGCGCGACGTGTTTTCTTCAAAAGGTGCCGCGCAAGTGTCAAAAGTTTCCAGCGTTTCTGCAGCCTTTCAAAACAGGTGTTCGTCAAAATTCGAGGTATTTTTATATATTCCCCGTCGATTTCAAGGTTTTGATAAATGACAAGAAGGTTTAAAACCCCGGACCTTGTCGTTACAGTTAAAAGAAAAAACAGTCTTTTCTACACAGTGAGCTGAGTATTGCAATATGATAAAAGGCTGAATTTGTCATTCAAAGAGCACATATAGAGATACTGGGTTTTGAGGTTAAGAGCCATTTTGTTTCATCTTCAAATCAATCGAAGAACAGAGGTTTTCCTGTAAAAAGCTGTGTTTTGATTAAAAGGAGGTTTTTGTTGAAGAAAGACAGGCCTAATTCTGAAGAGGAACCTTTCACACTGTCATCCAAACATTTCCACCCTATTAAAATAGTGAAGTGCACTCATTAAGAGGGTTTTGACATTCTTGTTGTTTGAAAGAGAAAACTCATATAACCTCTGTCTAAAAGCTTGATAAGTCTTCTAAAGCTCTGTCATTTTACTCCAGTCCTGTGTTTTTACTGTCTAGACATATGTATGATGGTTTGCTAGAGATGCAAATTGTTGAAGGGTGGCACACTTATACAGGGTAAGGTTTTAATGATTGAAAACCTCCTTGAGCAAAGAGTTTTGTATATTGGTTGACATCTAAGACTTCAAGAACAGAGTGATTATTGGCATTTTCTCACAGCACACTCTTCTAGCAGACTGCCCCTTTTTCACTGTATTTTGTCACTACTGTGAAGAGTTGTTGACAGAGATTTTCAAAGGTGAACAGAACACTGAGGGGCAGAGGTTTTTGATGGTTGAACTCTAACATTGGAGACAGAGGTATAGATGTATCGGTAGATCTCTTAAACTCACAAGCAAAGGGTGTGTTTCCTAAAAAGCATTGTGCACTGATATGTCACCTAATCTAGTTCTGCCTTTCTTTTCACTATATGGTGTCATTTTGAAGAGCTGTTGATTGTGATATTTTTCAAGAGGAAGACCATTTCTGAAGGACAGGGTAATCAAAGCACTTATCACAACAAGCCCCTTCTAGCAATCTGCCCCTATTTCGCTGTATTTTTCACTACTGTAAGTTTGTTGAACAGAGATTTTCCAAAGGTGCAGGGCCACTTTCTACAGGACAAAAGAAGGGCAGAGGTTGTTGATGATTGAATTTAACTTTGAGACAGAGGTTCAGATGCGGTGGTTGATCTTTTGAATTCACAAATAAAGGGTGTGTTTCCTAAAGCACTGTGCATTGATTTTACACCTAACCTGGGTCTGCCTTTTCTTTTCACTATATTGTATCATTTTGGAGAATTGTTGACAGAGATATTCTGAAGGTGAATAGGGCCACTTCTAAAAGACAGGTGGTTGATGATTGCAGTTTTACATTGAAGACAGAGATGTAGCTATGATTGCTTAACACTATATACAGGAAATTGACACAGGAGTTTCTCTCATCTTTACTGATGGTGTCCTATTGAGAATTTTACCTGGCTGAGGTATCTCGAAAGGTGAAGGGCTGATTAAAAGAAGAGCAAAGTTTGTTTATTCAAAGAAACACTTGTTGCAAACCCTCCACCTCACATTTTTCTCTGTCCAAACAGTCTAGTGACTAGTTTCAATCCAGCAGAACATTTTTCATACAGTGAAGGCAGTTTGCCTCTTTCAAAGCTTGTTCAAATCAGAATGCCTCCGAAGCAAGATCACAGGAGCGGTCCACATAAGATATATGAGCCTATCTCCATAGAAGAAATCAATGCTCACCCATCTGTGCTTTTTAATTTCCATGAAGTAGGCTGTCTTGATTTCTGCCAAAGGATAGAAGAAGTCAAGAGTTTTTCGCCACTTACACATTTGTGCGCTTTGAGATTCAAGGACAAACACTTCCAATTGGCGGGTCTTGATTTCAAAATCTCCCCAAGGTATGTGTCCAAAGCTACCAAGATCCCGTATCATGGTGAAAAGTGGTTTAAACAAGCTCATCTTGATTTAGAGGATTATAAACCTTTCATCAAGCCTGAACATAGGGAAACCATCACTGCTATTTTCCCTTTTTCCTATCTTCTTGACAGTTATGCTCCGCTGATGAAAGCCATAATGAGATATTTCACTTGTGAAGGGAGGTTTAACCGAATTTATGCCTACCATGTCCGCTTGTTGATGCATTTTACCAGAAGTAGGCAACTAAACCTTCCGTACTTTTTGTCCAAAAGCATAGAGAAAATGGCAGCTACTGTCCAAAAGAAGGCTCCACCTCAGCAAATCCCTTCTCTCTTTCATCATTCCTTGATCAAAATTATCTTCTTATACCAGCTAGAGAAGAAGGGGGTTTCATAGGATTCATTCATTAGCCATTCAGATTTTTCCACTATCCCTCCTGTTCATGTGTCTCCTACTCAGCCTGTCCATCGCCCAGTGCCTCTGTCTAGTAGGCCTACACCTAAAAAACTCAAAATGACTACTGGGCAGCCAAGTCAACACGGAGGAGGAGAGGGCAGTGAACCACAGGGAGGAGGAGAAGGCAGTGAACAGCAGCAGCGAGAAGGCAGTGAACAGCAGCAGATAGAAGGCAGTGAACAGCAGCAGCTAGAGGTTGAGGAACAGCAGCAAGTTCAGGAAGAGGAACAGCAGCAAGTTCAGGAAGAGGAACAGCAGCAGATACAAGATGAAGGCCAGCAGTAGGCAGATGATGAAGGACAGCAGATACAAAGTGAAGAACAGCCACAGGTACACATTGATGAGCAGCATTTGGATGTTGAGGGACAGCAGCAGACAGTTGATGAAGCACAACAAGTTGGGCAAGAAATTGAAACACCTCTTGAAACACAAATTGGACAAAACATTGATGAGGAACAGCAAGCTAAGGCTGCCATCCAAACAGTGACAAAAGTCACTCCTAGCAAGAGGAAATTGCCCAAAAAGACATCTTCTATCATGCCAAGGAGGAAAAGCGCCAGATTGGCTTTCAAAGGAAAAAGTAAAATTGGAGAAAGTACAAAGCATGGAGGTGAATTAGCTATTATCCCTATCCAAAGCGATGATAGTGACAATGAGGCCTGCCTCCTTGAAAACCTCCTCATTCACAAAGAGGGGCAAATTGAGGTGTTATAAGAAGACCTTCAAAGGGCGAGGAATTTCAACCACTTCCTGGAGGTTGAAAACAAACAAATGAAGTATCATGCAGCTATTCCTGAAGCAAGGGCAATCAAGTATAAGAAAGAGGCAGAAAAGGCGCAAGTAAGAATTGAAGAGCTCATTGGCGAGTTTGATGATGAAGAGGAGGAAGACCAGCCTAGGCGGAAGAGGCCTAGGACCATCGGGCTTAGAAGAGCCTTGGAGAAGCAGAGAGCAGAAGAACAAGCTCATTTCGAAGCTTTTCCTCTCACTGCCCTCTTTGATCAGGAAATTGAGGAAAACAAAGAAGCATGGCTTGAGAGAGCTAACCAGCATTTGGAAACAAAGCTTGAGAGGGCGAACAGGGATCTTGAGCTACAAAGAAAGAGGACTCTTCACTTTCAGAAGCTAAATCAGTTTGCCAGGCGAAAATTAAAGGTAGCACAAGAGAAATTGAAGAAGTTGAAGGGGAAGCGCCTAGCACGGAAGGAAGGGAAAAGCATATCAGCCCTTTATATTTTGGCCTCAGCTTCGGAGCATGTTGCTATGGACCCTTGAGGGTCATGCATGCCAATTTTGGGCCTTTTTCGACAACTTTTTGTTTTTTGGCATTTTTTGGGTTTTTGGTTGAAAACTCATAATTTCGCCATTTCAGTTTGAGGAATTGTCAAGGGAGGAGGATGACACCGATAGATGCCATAATTCTATGAGCAGGTCTCCAGCGATTTTCAGGGAATTTGGAGATCATTCGCCCCCTCAAATTGGCGAAAAACACCCTCTTTTTGCACATTCTGCCCGCCATATCAGCAGTCTGCTATTTCCTGGCTTTTTACACATAGGTACAGTTTTGGATGACTTCCAGGCCTCGGATTGAGATGGTTTCAGTTGCGCCGGAAAGTAGACACAGAGAGCTTTCCAGCAAGCCCTCATGAGCCTCATTTTGACATCGGGAAGGCTGCCTATTGCATCCAGCAAGTCAGGGGACCTTTTTCAGGCATAAATATGAAGTATTTTTGTAATTTTTGAACTCCAAAAATCTGCTTTTCCCAAATGTGCGTTAAGCTATTTTTATCATTGGGAAATGATGTAAAGTCAATATAATTTCGTTTTTAGCAGTTTTTTAGATATTTTATGGGATATTTTGTGCCTTGGGCTTTGCAAAGCCTCAAGGACAAGTTTAGATATTTTGACTTGGCCAATGGGATAGCTAGTTGCTCCATGAGGTTTTCCTCCCTCAAGCCTATTTATTCCATGGGTTTCATTGTAACTCAGGGGCTGAACTTGAGAGAAGAATTAATATATTGGTCATATGAGCTTTGAAGAATACACTTGTGTTATGATTTTTGGACTGCCTCTTGGATGCTTTTGAGGAATGATGAAGGATTGTTGATGGATTCCATGACATGGTAGAATGGTATAGTGTTTCTTGATATGTTTTTGTCTTCTAGTTTTCATTCATAATACATATTTCTTGCTGCTATAGATCCTTAGAGATTGATTTTGAGATATGCCCATGGAGGCACCTCAAAATCCCTGAATCTTCATAGCTTGATGTTTTCTTCTTCCTTAGTTATGCTAAAGAATTCTTAGCTGCTCTTTAGTAACTTAAGGTATTGTTGCTAAGTTTTATTCATAAGTTCTATGTGTGTTGAGTAGGATGTATGGTTTGCCCTACCTACCTATTAGCTGCCCATAGTTCTGTCCATAAAACTTTCTCTTTGACTGATTTGTTGATCATCTTGTTGAACCAAGGAGGCCTAGTCCCGATCTAGCCCTTTGCCTAAAACTATGAAAACTTATTTGTCCAAGTGCCCAATGACTTAGAGACTATCTTTAGGCGTTCCGGCGTAGTTTATGAGTTGTTAGTTTGTCTTATGTGTTTTCCCCAAAGTCTGATAGCCATTTCCCGAAGTTAGAGGGTCTTATACCTCTATGTATGGCTGGAATGTTTTGATTTCTATGTATTAATTAGCTTATAGTTACACTTAGCATGATTAATGGCTTGCTATACCATGTTTATGTCTGCTATAAACTAGTTACACTTGAAATCCCTTGTCTTTCACCAACTTGTTGTCCACTTAATCCATTTTTCCCAGAGATCCCTTCTACCGTGAATCAAATCGGCCCTACAGCAGCCTTATATCATCACTTCATAGCTTCCTTGACCCGTTTGACCCCATAGCCCAATTTATCTACATCGTGTTATCCAGTTTATGTATTTGATCAGTTTTATCCCTCACAAACTTAAAAACTTAAAAAACTAAAAAAACCAAAAACACACTTCATAACTAGCCTAATATCAGGAAATCGCAAGTAAACACACCGACATCTTTTACACTTATAGAGAGATCCCTCTCTGAGTCCAGGAAGGCTAGGTCCTTGGGGTCCAAAGCTTGGTTTGATGTTACGTCGTCATTTGGCTAGCCAATCGGCAAAATCACGGGACCCTAACATAATGGCGATCACGGTGGACTTTGAGTCAAAACATCCTAGGTATCCCTTAGGAACTCTCAAAATCTCAGTCAAACTTAGAAGAGTAGAATCTGGTTGTCTCACCATCCTAGCAAAATAATGACTCAGCTGTAGGACACTCTTCCAAACCTTAGGACTACATAAAACTCAAAAAAAACCACAAAAAACTCCCTTAGATTGGTTTTTGTCAAGTACTGGTGGTGGAGCATACACATATACCTCAAAACAACTAAAAATCCACCTGGCGACTCCACTAAAATCTAGTAAGCCTTACTATCTTACTAAGCTCCAGGCTACTATCTGATAAACCTATCCCATCGCTCACTAACATAGCGGGAGATGGTGGGACACTGAGTACATAATAGTCCAGCAAACTCTTATAGACTCTTTGGTCTTTTAGGTCTCATAAACAAGCAAGCAGTCCTTAGATCCATTTAGAGTAAACTCTTTTTGTTCTCATCACCCTAGCAAAGTGTTGAAACAAGTCTAGGATACTTTAACAAACCATAGGCTGCACATAAAACTCAGAAAATCCAAAAACATTCTCAGATTAGTCTTGGTGGTGGACCATAGCTATCTTCACAAAAACAACCCAGTTCCACCCGGCGACTCCACTAATCCATCCTGTTACTTTGACCATCCTTCACCTTAGTAAAACTTTAGAAAAACCATTCATCCAGAACATTCACCAATACCGCTCTCTCTAAACTCTGGATCTAAAATCTGGCTTCACGAAGAATCAACACCAGATCCCATCCAGACCCAAATCCCCCTATCATAGTAGATGACCCAGAGAAGATTCTGTGGCAAGCTTCCGAAACTGATCATCTAACTTCTGGTAGATTCACCCGTAGAACAAGATCTGTACCTAAACATCGCACCATCCTACTAGATTCACCTTTGAAACTAGAGTCATCACAAACTCTTCCCAGAAGAAAATCATATAGTAAGATAAACTTTGACGATATTGAACCCCTAGACCCATCACTGAGTCCTAGTAGAGAAGCTTCACCTACCACTCCTCTTGATTTCCAGCTTCTTTATCAGTTTGGCTCCTATCATCCCAGATCTGCTCAAAACCAGATCAATAGTCCAAGTTCATCCGCCACACCTGGTCAAACCACCACTGTTCAAACCACTTCATTTCAGCCCACTAATCCTCATCTTGTACATCATCCATTAGCTCCAATCATGGCAGCCTGGTACGCACCTTTGGTGTTGCCACCACCCTTGGCTCCTCTCCCAAACAAATATCAAGACAAAATCCCACACTTTACCGGAGAAGACACCACCACACCTCAACAGCATATAAGTAGAATGACTGATGCTTATGAATACCTAGAGGTACAAGACGAGACTGTCAGAATGAGAATATTCGCCCAAAGTCTTGGTGGTGAACCCAAAGCATGGTTCAAAAGCTTAGCTCCAAACAATATCCATGATATCCCAGAACTACATCAAGTTTTCAGAAATAGGTGGGAAATTCGAAGAAACCCCATTCAAATCCTGTCAGAATATAACAATCTAAAACGGGAAAATGGGGAAAGTGTCCAAGCTTAGTGTACTAGGTTCAACAATGTATATAACTCCCTCCCACCTCATTTCAAACCTCCACTTGGTTTAGCTTTGGCAAAATTTCCTGAGGGTTTTGATCCCGACATGACATATCATCTGAGAGATAAGGATCCCCCTACCTTGGAGGAAATGCAACAAATAGCCATAAAATCAGATGCCAACTTAGCTGAAAAAAGAGCTAGAACTAGATCAGAAAGAAAAGTCACATATAGAGATGAGGTCTCCACTTCATCACCTTCCCTAGATCCCAGAATAGATGACTTAGTCAAATCCATGGCTAAAATGTGGGAAAAGATCAACGAAAAAGCTCCTGTCAGGGACAACCAACCAAACCCTCCAATCAAAAACCGAAATCAAAACTTTAGGAGGGAGCAGCCCCAAAACAGACCAAGGGATAATGACCAACAGATCAGGCCACCATTCAATGAAAACTATGTAGAAGAAGATGATAGGGACTCAGAACCTCTTGATGAACATCATTTAAACCTCATAGGGTCTGACAATGAGAGTGAGGTGTACCTCACCGAAGAAGAACAAGCCTTCTTTTCGCATGATCAAGATGAGACTAATTATGAAGATCTTGACGACCCTGCCATAGATTTTCAGAATGCCATTATAGAAGCTCACAGGCAATATGACCTTAGAAGTAAAAGAAACCAAGACACTGTCAAGAAAGGTAACTCAGATACTGCTAAAGTCCCTAATACCATCCTCAAGAAAGCAGTAGGCAATGACAAAATCAAGGTTGAGAAGACTGACCAAAGCCAAGCTAAAGTTACCCAAACTAATCCTCTCTCAGATACTCCTGATACTTCTACAAAGGTTACCAAAACAACTATGGCAAACAAAACCCCTAAACAAGGTCAACAAACTCAGAACATAGACAAGGTCTTAGCTGAAAAAGCTGAAACAAACATATCTAAACTTCAAGTGCCTTTTAGCTTTGAAGGCGAAATCGCTAAGATCAAAATCACCATGCCTCTTACTGAACTCATTGCCCAAAACTCTTATAAATCCCAAGTACTAAAAGTCTTAAATCTAGGGAATGATGCAAACACTGTTAATCTCACTGATGACATTCCCGAAGTATTGTTTGGTCCAAAGGTAGAGGGAAAATTCCAAGAGGGAGCTACTCTTCCATTTTACATTAGCCTAAACATCCACGACCAAATCCTCCACAATGCCATGCTAGACTCCGGCGCCTCGCATAATCTTATGCCGAAGGTAGTAATGGAAAGATTAGGCTTGGAAATCACAAGGCCATACAAAGACTTGTATTCATTTGATTCAAGCAGAGTCCAATGCCTGGGTTTGATCAAAGACCTTTGTTTTAGTCTGGCCCAAATACCCGCTAAACATCTAATCATGGATATAGTAGTGGCGGACATTCCTCCCAAGTACGGGATGCTTCTATCCAGATCTTGGGGAGCCAAACTTCAAGGGAATATCCAACTGGACATGCCATATGCCACCATTCCTGTGTTTGGTCAGACCAGGATACTCTACCACGAATCACACATGAAATACATGATTAGCAGTCAAGATAGGCCAGATAACATTCCAATGTGCTCTTTGCATTCCGACTTAAACTCTTTCATTATGCATATGGATGTAAACATGGAGGAAGAGTCAGAAGAAACCAATATAGACTTGGATCCACCACATCAGTTGTCCCTGGTGCCTTATGATGAACTGGACACTCAAAACTACCATGATCATGAACAGCTGTGTCTTGAGGAAAGTAAGTCTCCCCTCTCCAAAGTAGGATTAGAGCAAGAAGCACAAACCCTCATGTACTATCAAGAAAATTGCTCTAGCTTTAGTCAAACACCAGCAGTAGCTTGTGGAAATGTCTTCCGGGTAAAAGCTTTAGAAGACCTACACATCATAAACCTATTTGGAACCCGGGAGAAAGGGAGTTTAATGTTTCTACCATACCTCAAAGATTTACCATCATGTGACCCTCCTACTACAAATAAAACTTTGACCATAACCTCAGTAGCTCAACATCTTGAGAAAGTGCCAGATGAACTTCTTATGAGCAAGGATGACAGTTATAATCCCAGCATACCTGAACTACTGAAATTGGCTCATATTTTGTCTTTTCATGAAGAACTTAGAAATGCTAAAATCAGGAATATCATGCAAAATACTAATTTCTACAGAAAAAACAAGGGAAAACATTGTGTCACTGCCTTTCCCTCAAAGAACAAATTTAACAAAAGCAAACACAACAAACTGAGACAAAATGAAATGATCAAGGAGAAAACTAGTGGCCATAGAATCTGCTTTGATTTTAGAAATAATACTGCATCTCCATATAACAAAAATCATGTTTTTTCTACCCAAGGTCATGATTCACCAATTAAAAGTGCTTTTAATCATGTGTTCTTGCAAGATCATGTTTCAGGTCATAAACATAAGATTCCTTTGCAAAGTAGACAACTTAAAGATTTTTTCCAGTTTGCGGGAGGTAGATCTGATTTCAAGTTTAAAATTGCAAAACCACCCAATATCAAAAATATGTTCATAAAGGCCATGTTCCCAGTTTTAAATTTATGTGTTTTTGCATACCTTGATGATGTCACTATCTATTTCAAGAATTACCAAGAGTACATACATTACCTGAAGAAAGCATACAGTAAGGAAAGGAGTGGAAATCAGATATTCAAAGAGGTACAGAGGGAGACTGGGCTGTTTAGAGATTCTTGCATGAATCCCTATGTCATATTAGAGAGAGAAAATTTCCCAAATTTTTCTTTTCAGGAGTTAAGTGGGCCAAAGGTGAGAGGAGATCCTTACGAGGATAAGATGCTGAAATTCCGTTATTTCCAAGATTTTTGAGTTTGAAACACTTTCAGTCATTGTACATACCATTGTTTGAAATATTAAGAAATAAGAAAAGTCAAAAACAGTAAAAGATAGGAAAGTCAAAAACAGTAAAAAGCAGAAAAGAGGGCAAGTGAAGATAGAACAAAGGCCCCATGTTCCAAAAAATAGTCTTTCGGAAAGCAAGCAAGTCTAAATGCCGCTACTAGTACTTCAATGTCTTGTTCAGTTATCTAGCCTAATCATGGCTGAGCATGTTTAAATTTATTTGCTAATAAGTTAGTGAGTGCCAAGATAGTCAACATTGTGTAAGATTGACTTATCACAGAGCTTAGATTAGGGAGAGATTCTGGTTCCACATGCCTAAAACAGAACCAAAGAGAGAAGCGAGGGATGAAAAATATATTGTACATCTTAAGCCCGCTTGTCTAGTTTCCTTTTATTACAGAATAACATTTGTGTGCAGCTTGTCTTTTATGCCGCAAATGCATGACAAATCAGACTGCTTAATCCTGATTTGATCATTTTTGAATTTCATGTCGTAGATTAGAGAATGAAATCCTGTCAAACTGCTTAATCTTGACAGTCGATCTAGTTTTAGGTAGAGAAATGAAGGAGTTCATCAGCTTAATCTGAACTCCCGGCATATATAAGAGTAGAAATAGATAGTTTCATTTTGCAAAAAGAAAAATATGCATTGTCTAAAGGCTGCTAGTTCAAATGCGCCAAAGAGAAGAAAAAATGTTAGGAAAGATAGTGGGGTAGGTAGAAGTATCATTGATGTTAACCATGCTGTCACTTTTCAGAAATGACATCAATAGAAAGGTAAATTTTGCACCAATGGATAAGGCACTGGTCTTCATAAGCCAAAAATCTGAATTCTGGACACCTCCTGACGAGGAGCTGCCCTCCCCAAACGGAGCCACTGTTAGCCATCAGTATTTTTTACATGTTAGTGATGACTATATCTACAGCTGAGTTTTCTAGAAACTGATTTCCTTATGTCAATATGTCATCCAGAAAACCCTCCCAAAACTTTTTTTACCCTTCTATCTATTCAGTCCACCTCTGGCGAAGTCAAAACCTCATGGTCACAAGCCTACCTAGCTTCAGCCTTCTTGATCTGCCCATCACCTTTAAAAGGCCAATCCACATCTGTTTCAAAAGTCTCCCCTATGTTAGGAAGTGGCGCTTTAAGACATTTCACCCTTGGCAATCATCAAAAAGCCAAAAAGCCTCCATCTGCAACAAACCTACCATGACTGACCTCTTACTTTGCAAATAAAATTGACAGACAGCCCTAAGTCGCGCCACTCACATCCCCTAGATCTCAGCACTACATAAACCCCAATCTCAAGCTGACTATTAGGTTTTTCACAGTGTTCTATGGTTTCTACAAAGGCAGGAAATATAACTTCATCTCAGGAGGAAATGCTTGAATTTACAGTTAGAGGAACAGCTGCTTCTAAATGTATTATGAGCCTGAGATGAAGCTGCAAAAAAAAAGTCACTCATCAGGACCTTACAGCTCTTTCCAGCATGAAAATCACTGTAAGAAAGGGTCGCCACTGTCTCAGCAAACTGGTAAATTGTCAAGGCCCAGAACCTCCTTCATTTACAAGCAGAGGGTTAGGGCGCCTCCTTCATCCATAAGCAGAGGGCGCGGGCCAATATTGACTTAGATGATTGCAAAGATCCAGGTTTGACTTGAACTAAAACAAATGAAACAGGGACTCCAGGTTTTATGAATGTGACTGATGATCATAATAGGAATATGGTGGAAATATGCTAGCCCAAAGGAAAGGGGAGTTTGGTCTGATAAAGGAGCCCATTTCAAACTTGCAAATCATGTGAATTGTTGAAGCTTTAGAAAGCATGTCATCAGTAAACATTCCAATCTTAAGTAGCCTGTTTTGTCCAAGATCAAATGGAATAGATGCTGTTAACCAATGCCATTACACAGGCAGAAGGAAAGTTCTTGTTTTCTCAAAAGACACTGACCTCCATAATTACAGAGACTATCCTTCAAATGGTGTGTCATGAGATGACCAAAACACATGATGATATTTTAGTCACCCTTAAAGCAGTGCAGAGAAACAATGTCACTTTGGCTAGGGTTTCTGCTGAAATACAGTGATGCTTGCAAGTAAAGATACTAAGATTGATGTTTTTCAAGTGGTTTACTTACCATCACATCCCGAGAAAAGCTGTGTCAAACAGAGTTGTCAAAACACATTTAGATACCTTACCTGATGAAGAGCCTCCTCCATGTATGAGCATATGGCCAAGGCCTTGGATATTGTTGAAGACTGAATTAGTCAGAAAGGTGCGGTAGAGAGGTACAAAGAAGGAAAGTGGAAGTCATTACACAGGTTAAAGATAATGCTTCTAATTCAAAAGTATTACTCTTCCTATTCATATGAAAATATCTTTCAAAATATACATCTTGGTGGGCAGGAAATGTTATGAATAAGGTATGCCATTGATACTAAAAAGGGGGCAGTTTCCTTGAGGGAAAGGATCAAAACAACAAAACAATATCACATGCCAAAGGTCCAAAGGAGCGCTTTTCAAGAAATGGTGTTCAAAGTTTTCAAATGTTGCTGGCGCATTATGAATTGTCTTTCCTTGATAAAAATCGCCAAGAGGGGAAAACAGTGAACATAGTCTAAGTTATGAAATGGTTCTATTGACAAAAAAGGGGTCAACACACTGGTCAAAGCAAAATAATGACTGTGTATCAAAAGCCATGTTTTCCTGTTTTACAAGCTTATCTGTTCAGATGAACAAGGCAAATGAGTATACAATCTTATGAATAGGCAGAAGAAGTTTGTTTTGATAAAATGTCACTGTCTATATGTCTTAAAACAAACACAGTTGTCATCATTCCAAAGGGTAGATGTAGCACAGAACTACATGGAAAAAGAACCTGCAGACAAGGCTTTTAAAATTCTGTCACCAAGAAGATATCCCCTTTTAAGTTATTGTTCACTATGTTCCAAAGGTCATTCAGCATGTGATCATTGTTGGATAGTTTAAAAAGAAGAAGCACAACCTTTATTATTTAAAGGAACAAAATATACTAAGACTTAATAAAAGGGATTTGAACAATCACCAGGGGAAGATGAAGAATCTGCCGAAGACCAAGAGCTGTTAGAGAAAATTGACAAACTACCTGTATTATTAAAACACAGTAGCAGAAGTGGCGTGGAGTTTGTTGAGTTTTTGTCAAAGTTTAAAGCTCGGGGTCAGAGTCAATGTTCGGGTTCACATATTTAAAATGACAAGCCCAAAGTTTAAACACAAAACAAAGTTAAAAAATCAATGTTACTTTCAAAGTTTAAACGACCGTTGGAGTTTTGTTGTGACATAACATCAAAGAGTGAGTGTGAGAGTAAAGATTTCATTTTCAAAAAACTGAAGACGAATCCGGTCTCCCTAGCACCAAAGCAAGAAAATCTGGTCGAAAGTTCAGAAGTTTGCACTGAGAAAAGCCGAGCGATGCGCCTGTGTTAGCGCGCGACGCGCCTGGCGTGAGTTTTACACGGGCCACCTTCGTCGGCGCGACGCGCCTGTACAGGCCGCCCGACCACCCGACAGGCCGACCCGACAAGTGCTTTCTGCGCGACGTGTTTTCTTGAAAAGGTGCCGCGCAAGTGTCAAAAGTTTCCAGCGTTTCTGCAGCCTTTCAAAACAGGTGTTCGTCAAAATTCGAGGTATTTTTATATATTTCCCATCGATTTCAAGGTTTTGATAAATGATAGGCTGTTTAAAACCCTGACTCCTTGTCATTAAGGAAGCTTAAAAGAAAAAATGCCTTTTCACACAAGCAAGAGCTTCGAGTATCAGATCACCAGCAATATGATAAAAGGTCAATTTATTGTCCAAAGAGCACATATAGAGACATCCTCGTATTTTGAGGTTAAGATTATTTTGTTTCATCTTCAACCAATCGAAGAACGTAGGTTTTCCAAGAGTTTTGCTTTGATTAAAAGGAGGTTTTTGTTGAAGAAAGACAGCCTAATTCCGAAGAGGAACCTTTCACACTATCATCCAAACATTTCACCCTATTAAAACAAAGAAGTGCACTCATTAAGAGGGTTTTGACATTCTTATTGCTCGAAAGAGAAAACTCATATAACCCCTGTCTAAAAGCTCTACAGTCTTCTAAAAACTCTGTTAGTTTTTGCTCCAATACTGTGTATTAACAGTCTAAGCATATGTGGGGTAGTTTGCTTGAGATGCAAACAGTGGAAAGCGGGCACACCTGTACAGGACAGAATTGTTAAATGATTATAAGCCTCCTAGGAGCTAGGTGTGTGGGTTGACATCAAATATTTCAAGAACAGAGTGATTATTGGCATTTTCTCACAAGCACACTTGTTAGCAGACTGTCCCTCTTTCACTGTATTTTTCACTACTGTAAGTTTGTTGAACAGAGATTTTCAAAGGTGAACAGAACACTGAGGGGCAGAGGTCGGTGATGGTTGAACTCTAACATTGGAGACAGAGGTATAGATGTATTGGTAGATCTCTTAAACTCACAAGCAAAGGGTGTGTTTCCTAAAAAGCATTGTGCACTGATATGTCACCTAATCTAGTTCTGCCTTTCTTTTCACTATATGGTGTCATTTTGAAGAGCTGTTGATTGTGATATTTTTCAAGAGGAAGACCATTTCTGAAGGACAGGGTAATCAAAGCACTTATCACAACAAGCCCCTTCTAGCAATCTGCCCCTATTTCGCTGTATTTTTCACTACTGTAAGTTTGTTGAACAGAGATTTTCCAAAGGTGCAGGGCCACTTTCTACAGGACAAAAGAAGGGCACAGGTTGTTGATGGTTGAACTCTAACATTGGAGACAGAGGTATAGATGTGGTGGTTGATCTTTTGAATTCACAAGTAAAGAGGTGGTTTTCCTAAAGCACTGTGCATTAATTTTACACCTAACCTAGGTCTGCCTTTTCCTTGCACTATACTGTATCATTTTGAAGAGTTGTTGACAGAGATATTCTGAAGGTGAATAGGGCCACTTCTAAAGGACAGGTGTTGATGATTACAGTTTTATATTGAAGACAGAGATGTAGCTATGATTGCTTAACACTATATACAGGAAATTGACACAGGAGTTTGTCTCATCTTTACTGATGGTGTCCTATTGAGAATTTTACCTGGCTGAGGTATCTCCAAAGGTGAAGGGCTAATTTTAAAAGAGCAAAGTTTGTTTATTCAAAAAAACACTTGTTGCAAACCCTCCACCTCACATTTTTCTCTGTCTAAACAGTCAAGTGACTAGTCTCAATCCAGCAGAGCAGTTTTCTTACAGTGAAGGCAGTTTGCCTCTTCCAAAGTTTGGTCAAAGTCAGAATGCCTCCAAAGCGAGATCACAGGAGCGGTCCACATAAGAGATATGAGCCTATCTCCATAGAAGAAATCAATGCTCACCCATCTGTGCTTTTTAATTTCCATGAAGTAGGCTGTCTTGATTTCTGCCAGAGGATAGAAGAAGTCAAGAGTTTTTCGCCACTTACACATTTGTGCGCTTTGAGATTCAAGGACAAACACTTCCAATTGGCGGGTCTTGATTTCAAAATCTCCCCAAGATATGTATCCAAGGCTACCAAGATCCCGTATCATGGTGAAAAGTGGTTTAAACAAGCGCATCTTGATCTAGAGGATTATAAACCTTTCATCAAGCCTGAACATAGGGAAACCATCACTGCTATTTTCCCTTTTTCCTATCTTCTTGACAGTTATGCTCCACTGATGAAAGCCATAATGAGATATTTCACTTGTGAAGGGAGGTTTAATCAAATTTATGCCTACCATGTCCGCTTGTTGATGCATTTTACCAGAAGCAGGAAACTAAACCTTCCGTACTTTTTGTCCAAAAGCATAGAGAAAATGGCAGCTACTGTCCAAAAGAAGGCTCCACCTTAGCAAATCCCTTCTCTCTTTCATCATTCCTTGATCAAAATTATCTTCTTATACCAGCTAGAGAAGAAGGGGGTTTCATGGGATTCATTCATTAGCCATTCAGATTTTTCCACTATCCCTCCTGTTCATGTGTCTCCTACTCAGCCTGTCCATCGCCCAGTGCCTCTGTCTAGTAGGCCTACACCTAAAAAACTCAAAATGACTACTGGGCAGCCAAGTCAACACGGAGGAGGAGAGGGCAGTGAACCACAAGGAGGAGGAGAGGGCAGTGAACCACAGGGAAGAGGAGAAGGCAGTGAACAACAGCAGATACAAAGTGAAGAACAACCACAGGTACACATTGATGAGCAGCATTTGGGTGTTGAGGGACAGCAGCACACAATTGATGAAGCACAGCAAGTTGGGCAAGAAATTGAAACACCTCTTGAAACACAAATTGGACAAAACATTGATGAGGAACAGCAAGCTAAGGCTGCCATCCAAACAGTGACAAAAGTCACTCCTAGCAAGAGGAAATTGCCCAAAAAGACACCTTCTAGCTTGCCAAGGAGGAAAAGCGCCAGATTGGCTTTCAAAGGCAAAAGCATAGTTGGAGAAAGGGCCAAGCATGGAGGTAAATTAGCTGTCATCCCTATCCCAAGCGATGACAGTGATAACGAGGCCCGCATCCTTGAAAACCTCCTCATTCACAAAGAGGGGAAAATTGAGGTGTTACAAGAAGATCTTCAAAGGGCGAGGAATTTCAACCATTTCTTGGAGGTTGAAAACAAACAAATGAAGTTTCATGCAGCTATCCATGAAGCAAGGGCAATCAAGTATAAGAAAGAGGCAGAAAAGGCGCAAGCAAGAATTGAAGAGCTCATTGGCGAGTTTGATGATGAAGAAGAGGAAGACCAACCTAGGCGGAAGAGGCCTAGAACCATCGGGCTCAGAAGAGCCTTGGAGAAACAGAGAGCAGAAGAACAAGCTCATTTCGAAGCCTTTCCTCTCACTGCCCTCCTTGAGCAGGAAATTGAGGAAAACAAAGAAGCATGGCTTGAGAGAGCTAACCAGCATTTGGAAACAAAGCTTGAAAGGGAGAATAGGGATCTTGAGCTACAAAGAAAGAGGACTCTTCACTTTCAGAAGCTAAATCAGTTTGCCAGGCGAAAATTAAAGGTAGCACAAGAGAAATTGAAGAAGTTGAAGGAGAAGCGCCTAGCACGGAAGGAAGGGAAAAGCATATCAACCCTTGATATTTTGGCCTCAGCTTCGGAGCATGTTTCTATGGACCCTTGAGGGTCATGCATGCCAATTTTGGGCCTGTTTCGGCAACTTTTTGTTTTTTGGCATTTTTTGGGTTTTTGGCCAAAAACTCATAAATTTGCCATTTCAGTTTGATGAGTCGTCAAGGGAGGAGGATGATACCGATGGATGCCATAATTCCATGAGCAGGTCTCCAGCGATTTTCAGGGCATTTGAAGATCATTCGCCCCCTCAAATTGGCGAAAAACACCCTCATTTTGCACATTCTGCCCGCCATATCAGCAGTCTGCTATTTTCTGGGTTTTTTCACATAGGTACAGTTTTGGATAACTTCCGGACCTCGGATTGAGTTGGTTCCAGTTGCGCCGGAAAATAGACACAGAAAGCTTTCCAGCAAGCCATCATGAGCCTCATTTCGACATCGGTAAGGCTGCCATTTGCATCCAGCAAGTCAGGGGACCTTTTTCAGGCATAAATATGAAGTATTTTTGTAATTTTTGAACTCCAAAAATCTGCTTTTCCCAAATGTGCGTTAAGCTATTTTTATCATTGGGAAATCATGTAAAGTCAATATAATTTCCGTTTTTAGCAGTTTTTTAGATATTTTATGGGATATTTGTGCCTTGGGCTTTGCAAAGCCTCAAGGACAAGTTTAGATATTTTGACTTGGCCAATGGGATAGCTAGTTGCTCCATGAGGTTTTCCTTCCTCAAGCCTATTTATTCAATGGTTCTCATTGTAAATCAGAGGCTGAACTTGAGAGAAGAATTAATGCATTGGTCATATGAGCTTTGAAGAATACACTTGAGTTATGATTTTTGGACTGCCTCTCGGATGCTTTTGAGGAATGATGAAGGATTGTTGATGGATTCCTTGACATGGTAGAATGGTATAGTGTTTCTTGATATGTTTTTGTCTTCTAGTTTTCATTCATAATCCATATTTCTTGCTGCTATAGATCAGTAGAGATTGATTTTGAGATATGCTCATGGAGGCACCTCAAAATCCCTGATTCTTCATAGCTTGATGTTTTCTTCTCCCTTAGTTATGCTAAAGAATTCTTAGCTGCTCTTTAGTAACTTAAGGTATTGTTGCTAAGTTTTATTCATAAGTTCTATGTATGTTGAGTAGGATGTATGGTTTTCCCTACCTACCTATCAGCTGCCCATAGTTCTGTCCATAAAACTTTCTCTTTGACTGATTTGTTGATCATTTTGTTGAACCAAGGAGGCCTAGTCCCGATCTAGCCCTTTGCCTAAAACTATGAAAACTTATTTGTCCAAGTGCCTAATGACTTAGAGACTATGTTTAGGCGTTCCGGCATAGTTTATGAGTTGTTAGTTTGTCTTATATGTTTTCCCCAAAGTCTGATAGCCATTTCCCGAAGTTAGAGGGTCTTATACCTCTATGTATGGCTGGAATGTTTGATTTCTATGTGTTAATTAGGTTATAGTTATACTTAGCATGATTAATGGCTTGCTATTACATGTTTATTGTCTGCTATTAACTAGTTACACTTGAAATCCCTTGTCTTTCACCAACTTGTTGTCCACTTAATCCATTTTGCCCAGAGATCCCTTCTACCGTGAATCAAATCGGCCCTACAACAGCTTTACATCATCACTTCATAGCTTCCTTGACCTGTTTGACCCCATAGCCCAATTTATCTACATCTTGTTATCCAGTTTATGTATTTGATCAGTTTTATCCCTCACAAACTTAAAAACTTAAAAACTAAAAAAACCAAAAACACACTTCATAACTAGCCTAACATCAGGAAATCGCAAGTAAACACACCGACATCTTTTACACTTATAGAGAGAGCCCTCTCTGAGTCCAGGAAGGCTAGGTCCTTGGGCTCCAAAGCTTGGTTTGATGTTACATCGTCATTTGGCTAGCCAATCGGCCAAATCACGGGACCCTAACAAGTTGATAATCACCAGGTTTGGTTTACCTTCTGCTTTAATGTTTGATAATGCATCGTATTTTTCTGGTAATGCTATGACTAAATTTGCACTCAAAAAAGGTTTCAAACTTAAATACTCTACCAATTATTACCCACAGGGGAATGGGTTAGCTGAATCTACAAATAAAAACTTAATCAGAATCATTAAGCGAACCATTGATCAAAATCACAAAAATTGGCATAAGTCTTTAATATATGCTTTATGGGCAGATCGAATAATGCAGAAAGCCTCCATTGGCATTTCTCCCTTTAATTTAGTTTATGGGAAAGAAGTGGTTCTTCCAACTCATATAGCAATTCCCTCTTTGTCCTTAGTTCAATATATTGATGAAGCACCAACTTCTTCCTTACAACTAAGGCAGCTGGAAATAATTAAGTTATAAGAGCAATGAGAACAGGCCAAAATAACTCATGCTCATCACCAAGCACTAGTAAAAGCTTCTTTTGATTCAAACATGATATCCAGAAAGGACTTTCAGATGGGAGATCTAGTTTTAAAATGGGACAAGGCTCATGAGGAAAAAGGGAAACATACAAAATTTCAATGAATGTGGCTTGGCCCTTTCCAAATCACAGAAGTCATAGGTCCATCTACTTTTATGTTACAGGATTTAACAGGAAAAAGAGAGTCTTTACCTGTTAACGGACAGATCCTCAAAAAATATTTTCCATAGGAGATCATTCTTCTATTTTTGTAGATTAGTTTTCTTTATTTTCATAATAAAACCAGTTGTAAATGGTTACATTTGGAATTCACAAAAAAGATACAAATTCTCTTTTAGATTTTTTTTTTTCACTTGTATAAATAGAATTCTTCTAGAAAATTGATCATTATTATTGAAAGATACAGTTAAAGGCTTTAGGCCTAGAAATGATACTAGTTTCAACCTTGTAAATTTTGATAAAAAGCGACCTTCAGTGGGAAATTGTTTTATATCAGTCCAATAAAAGGTATCAATAACAAAATGAAGATTCTCTGTAGAAAAGCTCTTTCCAAAAAACTCTACCATTGTCGTCCAGAGCTATCTTAAGGAAACAATGACTTCCTCCCCACCTAGGAAATTACAACGTTCAAGGAATAATCCAATGATACACTTTAACTTAAAGAGTAAGAGGTCTCATCACGAGCCGACTTATCATGATCATAGATATTATAGCTTGCTGACTTTGCCAATACTGCATACCACAACAGGGCAATGACTCAAGATTGTTGCAATCAAAAGACAAGGGGTCTCATCACGAGCCAACTTGTTCAGCAAAGTTATAAATCAAGTGAATGGCACTGTCATAAATTGGCTACCAAACCAAGACATTGTTCTTTAAGGGTAAAAAGAAAATGAAAGCGATAAGTGTGGATATGGATTTCTCTTTGAAAATTGTATATTTCTCTAAGTAGGATACAGGATCATTGCTGGGTAACAGGTAACCCTGTCGAGGCTATAAACGCCTGCTGGCAGCAGAGGCTCTACCTACGACAAATGAGCATATTTAAAACTGATTTACAGAGAAGCCTTTGTTTTTATCTTTATAAACCAAGTAGTGACTGATGTAGATACAAGGACTAGCTTGAGGAAGTAAACAATCAAAGTTAAATATAGAAGAAATGAAATATCATTGACAGTTAAAAGCATGATGTACTTTGTCTTTATATAATAAAGTTTGATTTTCTGAAAAATTTTCTGTTTTGGAAGTTTAGAAAATTCAAAAGAAAAGCAGAGATAACTGGTTCTTCCAAGTGGATCGCCAATTGTTGTGGCCAGCAACAACCCCCCTTCTTATTTAGTATTTTCACTACTACTAAATAACTGGGGGCCCTTAGTCAAAAAATTTAAAAAATCGATTAGTGCTTGTATTTCCTTTTTCAATAAAACTTACTATCATAAACTTAGGAGAATACCCCTTGAAAAATCTAGAAAATCTTAAGTTTTATGATAAGATAGGATAAAATCATTCCTTAAAGAACTATCACATCGCAAAAAAGGTAATGGATACCTCCTTACAAGTAGAATTCTAAGATTGCGAGATCGCGATGTGAAACTACGCACTAAAAACATTTATCACATCACATGCCTCAAATATCATTTACGCTGAAAAACCTCAAACCGCCGATATGCGATGGCACATATCGCAAATCACATTTCACAAAAAAAAAAACATGAATGGATGATTGTCATATGCTACGCTCCAGCGATTTTGCGATATTGTGATATAGCGATTTTGCGATTCTGCGATATTGCGGCATTGTGATATTGCAATTCCACGAGATTGCAATCTGCGATACTGTGATCTGCGATATTGCGAAGCAAATCGTAGATCGCCTTATCACAGATCTTTAGGGCTCATTGTACGAAAAAGTTTTTTTCCATAAACCGAGACCTGGTTATGCACTTTAATGTTAATCAATGAGTTAGTTGTCAATCATTAATGAAATATGGCTTTCTTCTGATCGAAGATCCATTTCACGTAAGGTGGTATATTTTATATGTCTTCGGCATTTAAAGCTTTCCCGTCACCTTTTTCTTATCATTATTCTCTCCTCATTTGTAAACTGCAGGAATGAAGAACAGAAAACTATGCAAAGCAGTATTCAGGATATTATGGGAAAGAAAGGAAAAGCTCCGAGTTCTGAAGACAAAGAAATGACGCCCTTGTATACAAACACCGTCTGTAATAAACATGCTGGTATTACTACTTCATAAGGCATGTACAGTCTATTTGAGGAAGAGAATCCCAAAATAATGGAGTTTACAGCTACTGCAGGCTCACATGGATCTTCTGAGGCATCTATTACAGAGCTAGCTTGCTCGTTCTTGCACCGGATAGCGGCGAGGCCCAAAATTCTTCCATACACGGACATGGTTAAATGGGTACTGGACAACGCAGACATCAAAAACAGAAAATTTAAGACTCAGGGTCAAGGACTCATTGGCTCATTCACTCCACAAGATTTGAGACTCATGTATCATTTACCAGAGCCACAGGCGACTTATAAAAAACAGTTCATGGAGAAGTTTGCTAAAGAAAATGAAGAGCTAGAAGAATGCACCAAGGACTGGTCAAGGAGGGATGAACCACTAAAAAAGGATAAACATGGTATGTATAGTACTGGTTCTCTCACCTCCCCGTATTGCTTTGCTGCTGCTATGCTCTGTAGACTTTTTGGGAAGCCAAACATTAATAAATTTTCATCTGAATGGCTACCATTATTGAATTCTGCCATTAATGCTATTGTTTTGGATTGGGCTAAGATATTATTTGACAACTTAGCCACAACCATTTTTAATTACCGGTCTAAAAGAACTATTTCTCAGAGAATTTATCCCCCTTTCTACTTATCTGCATATGTGATGGATGCAATCTGTTATATTTACAAGTTTCCTTTAATGGGTTGGAAATGGATGACTCAAAACCCCTTACCCATTCATATTTATCATAAAGAATTGTGGGATTCCAAGTTCACTCCGTATTTTTACAAGATTTGTCATGGAATCATGTCTCCCCTGTACAAAATGTTATATGATAAAGACGCTCCAATATTTTCTCCCGAAGCAGAGGTAGATATACTCCCTGTCACGAGATGGTTCGGAGAAGAACTGTTTACATATGTCAGGGTATTCGGAAGTCTCGCTTCCCTTCATGTCTTACTTTTATATGTTCCTGATAAACTCATGGCATGAGAAATTTCTTATCAAACCTGTGGAGAAAGAGGTTTGACTAAAGATTTGAAGGACAAAAAGAAGGCTATTTGGCCACAATTTCCTGTGGCCTGTGGGGCCTTTTCACTATTTGATGTAGGCCATGCATTCAAAGAAGTAAACAACATAACATGTCTACGATTGTTCAAATTTCCAAGAAGACCGTTCAACCCTTATGATATTGCTAAAAATTTCACTACTGCAGTCAAAATAAACGTGTTTTCTAAAGAAGATGATCTTTTTGATGACATGTTCCAAGAGAAAGGTACACTTAAAGAGGTTCTACATTCGGCCCAAATGCGATTTCCTCCAACAGAATTTTAAGAGTTCAAGATATACAGGGAAAGGAGGTTAATTAATATCCCTTTGGATAAATTATGCTTGGAACCCATAAGGGAACCAACTCCCAGTATTAGTCTCAGTGGAAGTTCAGGCACAAACAGATCTAAATATAAGTCTGGGAAAGAAACATCAGAACACTCTAAGAGGTCTGAAAGTGACCATGATAAAAGTGAAGAGACAGTAAGGGATACTGCCCAGTCAAAGGAGCTCCCACAACAATAGGTTTTGACCTATCCACAGCTAAATCCTCTCCCTCTCATCATCCAGCCACCATTAGTCAGAATCGAGCTAGATAAAGAATGAGAGACATTCAATGATTTAATCAATATTGAAGGAAAAAGCACAAAGACACCTGTGAGTAATGTACGAGCAACAGAAGATATAGTCACAGGAACAATTATCAATGTCTCAGAAATGGAACATATTCCCATTACCCCATCCTCTGAACTTATGCTCAAAATAGAGGAAATTCCTCCTCTTGATGTATTTTATAGTCCACAACACAAGGCAGTGGTAAGAAGACAAAGAAAGAAAAGGAAATTGGAAAACGTGCTCTCTCATGATGCAGAGCAATTAGACATCCTATGGCAAGATCCTACCACTGATCCCACTGAAAATCTCACCAAATTATCTCAGATTTCATGAGAATATGCCTCTGTGACCATTGATAAATCATTTGAGGTACAACAACAGTTGCAACAATCCAATGCCAACAACGAAGCATAGAAACAACTTGAAATATTATAGCAGGACTTCCAATAAATGTAGTTAGGGTACTAGAACAGTTTGGTTGAAAGAGAAAAATAGTTACAGGTTATACAAGAGATGCAAAAGGATGATACTAAGCTTACAGAATTCATCAAAAAATCCATTTCCTTAAATGATCAACTACTGCAGCAACAGGAAGCATTGTGCCAAAGAATATCACAGTGGAACTCTTATTGCGAAATAAGTGATAAAATCACTAATCGCGGTCATAGAATTATGACATGATTACGATTTAAATGATAAAAGAGTTACCGAATATTTGGATTGGCAAGAAACAGAGGAGGGGAAAAGAGCAGGTGCACCAATAATCAACGACAATCACAAAGAAATGCTCTTTAACAAGTGGGATGCACAAATCAGGAAAGCAGAGCAAGCAGCAGAAGAAGTAGCCACAACAGCAAACTGTGTTATTGACTACATAAATGAAAATTTTCACAAGGCAAATCTGATCTCAGAAACCACTCCAGGGTATCTACCGCAAGCACAGCAATTGCAGACAGGCTGGAGACAGAAGGCTTAAGAAAATGCAGAATCAATCAAAAGATTCACTAATTTGAATTGGGATTCTTACTGGGCATATTTGGTAAAACCACACAGCAAATGCATGACTCTCAAATGTATCATCAATTCTACCGAGAAGATGGCGCCAACTCTTGCTGATTCCATTTTCACAGAACAGTTAAAGTCAGAAGTCGGCCAGCCGACTCTTCTCAAACAAATGTTGAACGCTTGAGATTTCAATGAACATATACACAAATAGTTAGTTGTTATTTTTAATTTAAGATTCAGTGTTAGTATTAATTTTTCTTTATTTTTTCCTGAAATGAGGACGGTCATTTAAACCGTATCCTACATTTTTGTAATAAATTATTTTTAGATTTAGTTAGTAGTATTTAAACCCTTCTCATGCATTTAGAGAAGGGTCCTGAAATTTTTCAAAAACTTGTCCTCAGAACATGCACTTTTGCACCCTCTGAGTAGGTTTTGATGAATGAATGGAATAGGATTTATTGATATCTGCATTTAATATCTACTACTGATGTTGCTCTTTTGTACTCTTAGTGGGTGTTGGATCAAGAAGAGATAAATCATTATTACTTGAAGCTCATGAGTGAACTAGTTATAAATGGTACTTTTATCTCTTAACTATTTCTGCCTTTGTGTTAAAGTGATATTCATGTTCAGTTGTTTATATATTGATGCATGAATGCTTGAGTTATCATGTGGCACTTCTGTACGGTGATAGCTATTTATTTATGCTTAATATATGAGTAGCTTATTATGTGATATGTTTTTCACAATTGTTTCGTCTAACTTTTTATACGAAGTGATTTATCTCTATTGAATTATTTTCTTATAACAGTTGAATGATATTTATTACCAATTGTTATTTGAAATCATTTTACATCACATAACGGAAATATTACATCCCGGGTTAGTGTAGAATTATATATTTCTGTTTATTAGAATACAATTGCATGTCATTAAATTAGAGTTAGAATAAAAGCATTTCACTTAGGAACTTTTAGAAAGGAAATATCAATTCTCAACACACACACACACATATTGGGAAACCGGTCCCATATCCCCAGTCGGATCCACTATACCAAACGAAAAAGGAACTGCTAACCAAGGTTCGGACCAGGTGGGTATCCCCCTTGTTGTAGACCCGATTTTCGGGGCTTTAACACCCCTGTATATTTCGTTCTTCTTCTTTAGATGGTCTATCTGAGTCTGATTCTTTTTCATAATGCGGGTCACTTTCTAAATACCCTCCTCATGGTTTTTCTGCATTCCGAGGTTGTTCTCTTTCAAGGTCACATTTTCCTTCCTTAAGACCTACTTTGAAATTATGAGCTCTTTAATGGTCTCTTCTAGCGCTTGTCGAGACCTCTTCCTCTGGGGACTTACTTCCCCCTCATGATTTCCTTGGGAATATTGGGGCACACTAAGGTCCACATGCCTTTATTTCTCTTCCATGGTTCCACTTCTACTTTCCTGCAGTGAAGGATCCTAGAAGGACATAGTGCCCTTGTCAATGAATGTGGTCGGTTGCACCATCTCCTTTCCCTTGGCTAGGCCATGGGAATTTCCTTTCTTTTTATCAGACGTTTTAGGTGGTGTTCCCCCTTTCATCGTGTCCTTAATAGCTAGCTTAACAACCTAGCTCCTTATAAATATTTTAGTGGGGATAGAAGGTCCCTTTTGCTGGGAACCTTTTACAGTGGTTTACCTAGTCACCATCACTTCTTCATCCCCATCATTCTCTTTTACATGTGGTCCACAGGTCTGTGACTTCTTCTTAGGCTTCTCTACTGGCTTTTCCTCTCTGAGCCCTGAGGATTCAGAGTCTCTATCTTCTACAAAATGATTCTCGACTAGAAATTCCTCCCATGTCTTCTTATTTTTCTGCAGGACCTCCATTAGGAATTCCCGCGCCACCAGGTCCTCTGATAACCTACATTGAACATTTCCGACCTGTGCTTTATCACCATTTAGGGTCAAGGAAAATGAATTCCTCACTACGGATTTATGGCCACTGAACTTCTGAAATAAGGGAAACCATCTTTCTTTTTCCATCCTCGCTTTGCTGCGAGGGTCGAATTTCAGCAGTGTGAGGCTCTGTGGCTCAAATCGAACAAGGGCTCATAGTTTGGACATGGTGAAGGAGGAAATGGACAAAGTGGATGAGGAAGAAAGGGAAAAAGTGAATTTGGTTCACATGAATGCAGACAGGAGAAAATAATGAACGTAGTTTACGGTAATACAGAATGAGACCTTTGGAATATATTTCTTGACAAAGAAAGGGATTAAATGGGAAAGATCGAAAAACACGGTGATTTTCGAAAGGTGGGTCATGATCATGATTGCCATCATGATCCGACTTGTAGGAATAACCTCAGAAATACAACCTCTGTGATGTCAAAATGATGATGACAGGTCGTGGAATTTACATCGCAACGACTTACAGCTGCGTTTTTCCACAAGGGTTACCATAGCCTAAGTCATGCAATTTAAAAAAAAATTAAAGTGTCATTATACCTTACCTCAAGCATCTTATCACCGGTTGTACCTCACCAAGCTTACCTCCAATGGTCTAGTCCTTTGATGACATTTCTTGTCCTTGTAGTGATAACTTATTAACATTACATCAGACACATGATCACATGATTCATGAATTCAATCAATAATGAATGTCAGTAATATATCGAATGATTTAAACTATTGTTATGTCTATAGTTTTATCTTTCAGGAAACCAAGGCGTTGCTGCAAGAAATGGAACTGTGCCTATCAAATGTTACGTAGGGATTAAAATGTGTCTATTGAACATTCTACAAGAATTGAAGTAACTTTTGAACATTCTGCAGGAATTGAAACAATATCCGTCGAACCTTCTAAAGTAAACCGTTCTCTCCATCGTTTATGCACAGTCCATTGCACATGAATGAACGTGTTGATGTCGAATGTGAAATGATCCCATTGGATTACCGGCCATTGAGTTCAACTATTAACCAATGCGAGGCCCATCACCATTAATGAGAGTGAGGACCAAGGTACCATGATGCATCCTATCAGGTGTGAATTTATGAGCTGTTGTCGAACCCCATGTAGGATCTAGTAGTAAAGGAGCATAATGATTCTCCATTGTTGCTAGCGAGATAGCCTATCATTAGGGCATACAAGCTTCAAGGAATCAAAAGGCTCTAATCTTGCAACCAAATAAATTACTAATCTCGATGGGCCAATATTTTTGGAAGGAGGGCCTTAAGAAATCCCACATCAGTCCAACACGAGAAATCCATAGATTAACTGGAAATTTTTTTTATTGAGAGGATCCCATAGGATCTACTGACCCTTGTTTTTAATGAGTCCAGTGGCAGTCCATGCTCACTAGATTTAAATTTTAGAGAGTCCGAAATACTGAAAAATAAGACTCAAGGGGGGCTCCTTTTCCATAATTAGTCCATTGGGTCCAGAAAAAGGAATAAACCTATACCCAATAGACATTCCTCTCATGGTTTACTAAGCATGAGGTGGAACAAAGTGAGCTCATCGTATCAGCAGGAAAGTCAGGAAGAGATAGTGGAAGAAATAATCCCTTCCTTTAGCATCTCCAACTCTTTCTTCTTCACAATTTCTTCCACAAATTCCTCCGTAGATTGGGGTTTTTGATATAGCTTGAGTCTGTGCCCATTCACCAAGAAGGTAACATTCCAATCATCAATAGTTTTAATTTGAACAAATCCATTATCAAAAGCTTTCTCAATCTCATAGGGGCCTAGCCAATGTCTATTGAATTTCCCTTTAAAGTTCTTAAATTTCTAATCATATAACAATGCCCAATCTCCCTCTTTCAATTACTTCTTTTTGTTGTATTTTTCATGCCATTTAGCCCTTTGTTGTTGGATCAAGTTAGTATGCTGAAAATCATCCTGTCTGATCTCATAAAACTCATTGAGCTACAATATTCTCTGTTGTTTTGCTTCATCAAGGTCTATACCCAAATCTGCTACCATCTTGAATGTTTTGATCTAAAATTCAATGGGTAACAAAACTTGTTTTCCATACAATAATTTATACAGAGAGAAGCTAGTGGTACCCTTCCATGTGATCTTGTAAGCCCACAATGCCTCAGGAAGTCGGTCAGACCAATCCTTCTTGTGTAATTGAAATGTCTTGATAAGGATTGTCTCCAACACCTTATTGATTGATTCCACCTTCCCATTGGTCTGTGGATGATAAGGGGTTGATTTCCGGTGGGTAATCGATGTTTTTGCACAATTTCTTGCATAATATTAGACGCGAACTGAGTACCTCGGTCAAAAATTATTCCCTAGGTACTCCAAATGTCACAAAAATATCAGAGAAAAGAAAATCTACCACTGATTTCTCCATTGCTCTAGGTAGTGCTCTTTCCTCCACCCACTTTGTAACATAATCATTAAAAACCAAGATATACTTATTACCCTTGGACATAGGATTAAATCAAGAGCCCACCTCTCAAAGGGTTCTATGAGAACCTGTGTCTGCAAAGGAATCTCGTCTAATTGTATAGGCCACCCATTCTCTGGCATCTATCACACTTCCAAACATACTCCTTTGCATCTTTGAAAATACTTGGCCAATAATAACCTAAGTGAAGGATATTATAAGTTGTCCTATTTTCTGAAAAGTGTCCTCCACAAGGTTCATCATGACAAGCTCTCAAGATTTCATAGATATCATCTTATCTAACACACTTGCGTATAATCAAATTAGGTCCAGTGAAAAAGAGATCTCTCCTAATCCAAGAGTAATTAACATATTTCCTAATAATTCTCTTTTTCTGATTAGATGAAAAGTAATGTGGAAAATTTCTTGCAGCAAGGTAATTAGCCATGTCTACAAACCAAGGTGTTTTAACAGAGATGGAAAACAATTTTTCATCTGGAAATTTATCATTAACAGGAACATCCTCACCTGCATGGCTAAGCCTAGACAAGAAATAAACTACCTGATTTTCCTTTCTCAGTATATCCAATACCGTGATGTCAAATTACCAGAGCAATAACAACCACCTAGTAATTCAACCATTAGTGACTGGTTTATTTATGAGATAATGAATAGTAGGATGATCCGTGTGCACAAAAACTTCATAAATCGTGATGTAATGTCTAAAATTTTTAATAACATAAATCACAGAAAGGAATAATTTTTCAGTTACTGTATAATTTAGTTCTCCAGGAGTTAATTTTTTACTAAAATAATAAATAACATGGGTTACAGGATCCTCCTTTTGACCTAATAATGCTCCTATGGCTGAATCAGAGGCATCAGTGGAAATATGAAAGGGAAAATTCCAATCTAGGTTCTGAAGAAAGCTTTTCCTTGAGTTTATAAAATGTAGCTTGACACTCATCATTCCAATGAAATTCACATTCTTTAGTCAATAATTTGAACAATGGAGATGCTACCTTTGTAAAATTTTCAACAAACCTTCTATAGTATCCTGCATGTCGAAGAAAACTTTGCACTCCCTTTTGACTGGTTGGTGGGGGGATCTTTACAATAACTCCAATTTTTTCAGGATCAACCTTAATTCCTGCAACATAAACATGATGACCCAAAAAATTAACTTCAGTCATAATCATAAAACATTTTTCATTACTTAATGAAAGATTAGTTTATGTACATCTCTGCAAAAAAATTTCAAGATTATGTAAAGCCTCTTCAAAAGTATCACCCATGAGTGTAAAATCATCTATATAAACTTCCACGCAATCATGCAAGAGATCAGAGAAAATACCAAGGATCGCCCGTTAAAATGTGGCTGGTGCGTTGCATGGACCAAATGGTAATACGTTATATGCATAGGTATCCTAGGGATATGTAAATGTTGTCTTTTCCTAATCCTCTGGATCTATCCTAATCTGATTGTATCTGTTGAACCCATATAAGAAGGAAAAATACTTTTTCCTTTCTAGAGTGTCTAGTACTTGGTCTATAAATGGTAAAGGGAAATGGTATTTTAATATAGCTTTGTTTAGTTCCCTGTAATCTACACACACTCACCATTTACCATTCTTCTTGGGGAAAATAAATAGTGGGGATACCCACTGGCTATCTAAGATAGGATAGATGAACCCTACATTTAACAATTTCTACAACTCATCTTTTACAATTTCCTTTAAAGCGGGGTTCATCCTCCTTTCTGGTTGTCTCACAGGCCAAGCATTTTCTTCTATATAAATATGATGAATGCATGTGTCTGGGTGAATGCCCCTCATATCTGTATATTCCCATGCAAATGTATCTGGAATTTTTTTCAATGTTTGAATTAATTTTTTTTCTTGTTCAGGAGTTAAGGAAAAATTAATGTTTAAAGATTTCTCGGGAAAAATTTCCACTACCTTACTCCCCCATTCAGTCGTTGAATATGTAGGAAATGCAGATAAGAGGGTTGAATGTAATTCGAAATCTGTACTATGTTCATAAAATCCTATAGATCGGTAATGATATCTAAATTATGACTATATTGTTTTCCTAAATGCTGCGGAAAATAAGGATTAGAGATACAAAAATTTATCATATTTTCCTCATAATTTTCCTTAAGACTCATGGATTGGGCTATTGTTGAAATCATTGGGTACACTCTGAATCATGCTCTTCTTCTTCAACCCAATGTGTATTCTCCAATCTCAAGAGGGGTTTAGCAAGGGGATACAAATTGATGTGCTTTGTTCTAGCCCCATGAGTGATGGTCATGTTTCTCGATCTACACCCTATGTAGGCATCAACCATGGCTGACCACAACCTCCCCAAGATCAATGGATGCGCTCCCAAGTTGGTTTTTGGTTGAAGAACATAAAAGTCTGTAGGGTACTCCCAAGAATCCAATGAGATGACAATGTATTTTAATAACCCCTCTAGCTTTACCTTAGACCTATCTACTAATTCTAACATGGTAGGAGTGGGTAATAAGTGAAAGGATCCTATATGAGATAAATTATCCATATTCATCACATTAATGGCTACACCCAAATCAATCAAACTGTTATTTATGGGATACCCATTGATAAAGGTGGTACCCACGGGGATTCCCAGGTCTGCATATTTTTCAGTAACAAATACAGTGGACATTAAACTTGCAAGCTTTCCACCTACTTGAATTGTGGAGGGTTCTTTCTTTTGTCTCATAGTTTCTTGGTACATATTTCCTTCATTGTTTTGGCATATATTAGGATATTCTTGATTACTTGCAATAATGGGATCTTAGTGCAAATATTTCTCAGTTCAGACACAAGATCAAACTTGAGTTGTTTTGTTTTTGTTTCCATTTCCAACCTCTCTGGAAAAGGAGGCTGGACTATATGGTATGAGGAAGATTCTTGTGGCCTTGAGGCAGATGGTTTTGTTGGTTCAGGTGTGGTTTCATATTCAGGTGTTTCTAGGGTATCTCCCTCTACAATCTCTTCAATTATTTTAGGCAGAGTCATCACCTTTCCCGATCTAAGTTTAATTTCCTATAGTAGCACAGGGAATTCCCGCAACAAAGGAACGTAAATTTCCTATAGTGGAATAGGGAATTCTTGTAACACAGGGAAAAAATTTTCTTGGAGCGACTGTGGTGCAATACAGTATGTAGGAAAAGGGGGATAAGTGACAAATCCAATATTGTGAGTGGATTGGATGATTTTATTGTTAGGGTTAGACACTGCTGAGTAGGCAGTTGTGTGGGATGAGGTTGATTTTCTGGGGCAGTCAATTGAAGTTTTTGTTGTGGTTGTACCATTTGTTGCAGTGTGGGTTGTGGAGGATAAAAGTTTTGAGTTGGGAAACTTACAGAAACAGGGTAAGAATAGTTCCCCTGCCAAGGTTGTTGAGGGGGCCAAAGCTATCAAGGAATTGGAATATTCCACATCTTATTTTGAGCATAAGGAAATTGAAAATGTGATTGTGACATACCTACAAGACGTGGTTGCCATCATTTTTGAGGTGCCATTGCATAAAGTGCATTGAAATCTTCTTGATCTGCTATATATGTTTCTTTAATTTCAGGCAGAGAAGGACATTTATCAGTGGAATGCTCATCTTCGCAAATTCGACATACCTCTATACTGTCAGCAGGGAATTCCCTTAGAGCATGTTTCTTCCTAAATTTGGAGTAGAGCACAACCAAGGCTTTCTCCAGTTCATCTTGTTTCTCCTGTTTCTTCTTAGCCTGCAAAACATCTAATTGTGAAGACAAAGTGCTAAGAATATCAATTTTAAAATTTTCAAATAAATTACCCATTTCAACTCGGGTTACTCCAGCTCCGACAAATGATTTAACAAGCTTGGAAGAAGTGTCTTCTGGTCCTCCTCCAAACTTGTAATTTCCTCTGGAATATCTTCTACAAATATCACATACATCATCATAAATCAACTTTGATACATCACCTTCTCCTATTAAATTTAAGACCTCCAGATACTCTGATTTGATTTCCCTAAGAAAAATGTTTCTCTTGGTCTCTTGATCTAATTGATTCATCTTAAATTTTTTGTAGGTTATATTGGAATATTTCCACCAAATATTCATCTGAGTCATGCCAAATATTTCTTCCCTGAGATCCCTAGTTTTACAATAGTATTGGTACTTTTTCAGAAAAGCCTTCTTCATTTCATCCCAAGTTGCAATGGAGTTTGATCCCAACACCATAAACCACCTGAGAGTTGCATCCTTAAATGTAGTAGGAAATAAATTCAACTTCTAAGCATTGGAAGAGTAGTCATAGCTTTTACATAGTACATCGAATTCAAACAGGAAGGCATCAGGGTCTTCACTAGAGGCACCATGAAAGTTAGGCAAGGCTAAGGGAGGAATTTTTTTCATCTGAGTAGCTCCACCAGTTTCTTTGATAGAAAATTAAAATGTGACTAGTTTCTCCTCATTCTCATCAATGCCTTCTAGATGAGCCATATCAGTCCAAGAAGGAGTGGGACCTTGGAAGGCTATAGATTCTTTAGAATTAATGGTTTGGAACTCTGGTTCTATGATAGGATTCACGAGGAATTCCTTTTCAGGCTGACCACTGAGTAAATATGTTTTCTTCCTTGTAAGGGGAGATTCGAGATGGGAAACAATAAAATATTTTCCAACTAAGGATTATGTTGTGGAAGTATTAACCTGCTCAGGACTACAGACCTCCTGTTCGGATTCTTCTTTCTTTTCTACCTTATTTCTTGTAGACTTCCTTGTTTTGGCCAGTGTATTAGTAAATTAAGTGGTGCTCACACCATCACGAAAAACATTTGAAAATATTGAACTCTATTTATCTATTATACAAACAAATTTAGAAACTCTACTTACCAAACAATCAGGACATGGATTTGGCGAATTTTTGACCTCTGTGGGTGTATGGGCTTTTCCCTTCATCTTATCACTTCGAATCCCCTAGTTCTATGAAAACAAAATTGACAAAATCAAACTAAAACACTTTCAGTAACATCCCTTAGCACCTCGCCAGTAATGGCGCCACAATTTTGAGTCAAATTATAGACTTATAATTTTCCAATCATAAATTGTCAACCCAGGGTAGGTAAGCTTGTGAGATACTATGAAAAATATATGTAGGCTTATTACTGCAAGTGTTCATAATTTAACTCCCCAATCGGGGTTCTCTAAGACCGAGGCTGCCGACAAATGCATAAGGCAAGTGGCGATAGCCTTCCATGCACATTAATTATGAATGTCTAAGCCATCCATCAAATGATTATGGAGGCATGCGGAGAATAAGGGAATGATTAAAAATCTAGAAAGACAGCCTGTGCTATCAAAAGCTTGGGGTAAAAGACATTCCAGGGCTGGGTTCAAGCGTTGTAGTTTGATTTGAAAAACAAACATTTCCTCTATTAAAAATGGTGAATTTCGGCGGGTGGAGACTGGAGCAACCATAATTTGTAGAAATTTCGATCTAGTGCTGGGGTATGTTCTTCTTCATATCAATATTATGCCCTTTATCATCAATATTGGTATGTATCAGGATAGGGAAGTATCTACTGGTAAAATTTGGCTCTTAATTAGTTGCTCTGTGTCCATACCTCCGGAGGCTATTGAACCTTGCTTTAGGGATCCATGTCATGTAGGGCAGACTTATTACTTTTTCTTCTTTCCTGTGAAGTGGTATTTTCGTCTGTTCATGAGTTATCAAGTTCACTTCATTAGTTTCTAGACGGTATATTTGGGTTTTAGAAGTGGAAGAAAGGAGAATCGTGCTTTTATGCAGGCCTCTAGGTTGGGGTCTATAATTTGCTTTCATGCATATTTTATTGATTCTGTTAGCAAAAGGCAGGATACTATGCTTCGTATTGGCTATTTAAATGATCTTCGGTCTTGTCTTTTTATGAAAGCAAGTGTTGATAGGAGGCATAGTATTTTTTTGTGGTTATGTATAAATTCTACTTTTTTTTTTCATCTGGGTTTTATAGTAGTTCAGGGTCTTAAATTGAAACTTTTCCTTTCACATAAACTCGGTTCTGCTGCTCAGTGCCTTTTTCTTATTGACCCGACTTTGTGTCATTTCTAGGTTTGGCTTTATATCCATGTTATTTTATGGGCTGATAACATTTTTGGACTCTCGTTTCTGTTAAGACAAGAGGAGCATCATAAGCGTCCATATGATGTCGTTGGTTAGAAGATAGGAAGATTAATTTTTATCCCTTTGTTCTTCCGTTATATAGGATTTTATTTTGTTAATTCAGAGTTAATTCTCAAAATTAAAAATTGCAACACAATGGTTAAGAGGAAAATGAGACAAAAAGTGACTCAATTTAAAGAAAAAGGGAAACAAAAGATGATAAAACCTGAAGCTGAGACCAGAAAATGAGGTAGGAAGAAAAAGCAAGAGGTCTTAGTGAATATCTCGTCAGTATACTCCCTTGGAAATACGTCTCAAGTCAGGAAGGTAATTCATGGTTGGGAAAGAGAAACCTAAAGAAATGAGGAAGACAATGAAGCATAAGAAAAAATTCTGGACTTCATTTCTGGTCCTGGGAATACTAGAGGCCGACTTTCATTGTTAAATCAAAAAGTCCATACTTATTAGATTATGAAGTGTCTTTTGGCTAAGGCTATCTAGAGTCTGTATCCATGCAGCAAGAACCAAGAAACAAAAATGTTGGAATTACTTCAGGATATTGATATTCAGATTCAACATATCAAGGTGACTCAGTACCAAGTGACAAACCATATTGGGAGAATTGAAGACCGTATTAGACGAATTGAGGAGAAAATTCAATAGATGCAGCAAGAAGACATGCCATGTTCTATGACAAAGGAACTAGCTCCAATTGTGTCATCAGATGGATAGTATCTTAGTTTAATTTTTACTGTTATATGCATAGTGTTTTTTTGGACAGGGCTTTGGTTTTAAGCTGTTACTTTGTAAATGGTTTAAATAGTGAAATCTCTAATGCGATAAGTAGAAGAATGAAACATTTTCAATTTTGGCTAGCTTTTAATGCATTAAGGTGGCCAACATACCTGGTTTCCTCCAGGCAGGTTGAGGTCACCAAATCACTATCTATTGTAACATGCTTTAAGAAGATAAATAGAAAATAGCAAGGTACTACCAAATTGACAAAAAAAAAGTGTTCATAAGTTAACTATTCATACACACACCAACTAATGCCACTTTCGTACATCAATACTTAGCAACAAAGGCTATGGAGTGGACTAAAACATCCCTCTATAACGCTTGGAATTGCTGATATCGACCATGAAAAGATAAAAGATCAAATTAAAACAATCAAGAAACCAACTTAGAAAACATAAATCCAAGCTTTGATAAAATGAAATCAAACATTAACATAAGAAACTTAATCATTTAATCAATTAAGAAACTACTGCTAAAACTTTAGAAAGAGTACATTAGTTGTGTTAAATAATTATTGATGCATAAAAAATAACTAAACACACACACACTGCGCTACAGGAATTGTGAGCAAAGGGGGCTCCCCCTCACTCACAACCCCTTCAAAACTCGAAGAGATCTATCAACAAAGTAGACAGAACATAAGAGATTATATTAATATGAAAGTATAAAACCAAGTACAATCCGATATATTTCTTATCAGAAAAAATCCCAACCCAACAACCCTTGACAATATGAAATACATCTGATTTTATATAGTCTTGAAAGCCCATATTTGGCTCGAATAAGGAAAATTACTAATCTAGGATATCAACCAACAATACAGGTCCAGATCATCAAAATTAGCTTTTTTTGAGTCTAATCCATGACTGAAAGAATGGATTAGACTATTTCCGTTACATATCTGAAACTGCCTCCTCATGTGGTCACGAGAAGAAGTCTGTAGGTTTGGGTTGTTTTAGAAGGAGGTTCGAAGCAGCCAATAGGACAACCTCCATGTGCGACAAATTATCCACAAAACCCATGTTATTTTTTGATCTGGAAATAAGTAGAACATAGTGAACCACCGATTTCATTGTAGGGAATCAGGACGGTTCCAGGAAATCGGCATCTGCAGGAATTTCGGAGCTTCTGCAGGAAATGTGGTCGCACGAGCTGTCTTCAGGAATTTTTGGAGTTGTTTCGAATCAAAGAAAATATTCACATGAGTTCTAGATCATTTGGAGTGGTAATTCAATAAATATACAATAAATCAAAGAGTACTTCAAGTTCAAGGAAAAATGACACTTATTATGTTAATTTGACATACCTTAAACTTATAGCACCCTTTTAGCCAAAAATCAACAATATAGCTGAACTAATCATAATTACGGGTGGAAGGAGTTCAAAAATAGGGGAGGTAAGGCCTGGGAAAGGTGTAAAAAAAAAAAATCAAAATTGAGACTTAACAGGGAAATGTTCATTGGTCAATATTCTAAGATAGTGATGTTTTAAACTTGTATTGGTTGTAAGAAAAACTATTCCTATTTTTCAATATATGTACTAGTTTTTGGATGTATCTAGTTAAAGTTGGCTTTGGTCAATGAATTCGACCACGTAGGGTAGGATATCGAATCTTTGATGATGTATAAATATGTAAAAGTCATTTTAAGTGGTTCTGTCGGTTGATATTTGAGAAGAAGACCTCTGTGCACTATATTTTTGAAACACTTTTCCAGTGAATGAATGAAATAGAATGTAATTAGTAGGGATTCGTGTGTCATAATTTTGGTGGTTTGTGCTCCTTTTATCTTGTAAGTTATATTGTGTGTTTATATTTCTTTAATGTGCATCTTCTTTCTTGGAAAAAACAAGATGTTTGATTGAGAATTCATCTTTAATGATGTTATGTTTTAGTTTTCCAAGTTATCAATGTTTTCAGCTTAAAGAAAAACTTTAAAATTCATCCATGGTTTGTTTCTCTAATATGTTTGTATCTCACCCTTTATACAATCACCTTTGATTATAGGCTTAGTATCTTAGCTAAAACATGAAAGTGCTCAGAATTGAATGAAACTAGAACGACAGCGACCGACTCGTCGCAAGGAATCCAACACAACTTGTTTAGTTGAAAACCGAGTTCAGTTGAGGAAGTTATGGTCTTCTGATTGTTGTTCAGAACATGCAAATTTTTATAAAAAAACTGCAGAACAGGTACAGGCTAATGACACGGCAGCTCAGTCAGCATTCAAGGAATCTTCTTCAGTTTTTTTCCAATGGTACTTGTTAGCTCCCTGTAGTTTGTAAGATTGGCAAGAACAAGTAGCAGGAAACCACATCAAACCACTTTAGAGTCCAGGACCTAGCCTTCCTGGGCTCAGAGAGGGCTCTCTCTATATTTATGATTAATTGATATATATTTATGATTATATGCTTCTCATTTTAGGCTAGTTATAAAGATTAGGGTTATTTGTTTGATTGTTTGATTGTTTGATTGATTGTATGCTTGGTTGGATAGATAAAATGTGGGAAGCTTAATCCATTTGGCTAGGGAGCATAAAAGTGTTGAGTTGTACATCAACTCTTCAAGGGTTTTCATAGGGCAAGATGATGCCAGGATTCCGCTATAAAACAGATCCTAGCATATACAATAGACTTCTTCAACCTTATCGTGAAAAATTAACTCAAAAAGCTCATACAAAGCTACTTAGATTCAAGTCCAAATATAAAAAAAGAGATAGTCAAACAATAACCAAGCTGCTTATATAAAATACAATAAGAAATTCTAGATTCAAACCATTTGGATGAATATTACAATGGATGGCCTATCGGCTCTCGACCCTTTTACAAAATCTCTCAAATTGTCTCTCTCTCTCTCTCTCTGTATTCCTCACTGTTTTTCATCCTCACACAATCCTCCTATTTATACATAATTATGAATTTATTTCAATCCATGATTTCCTCCACACAAATATCAACCAAATCTAAAATAGTTTTATCCCTTTTTTGGACTCAACTAAGTCCCATTTAAGGAATTCCTAATCCCTAGATTATCTACCTAATTCAATTCCTCTCATATCCTTAATTTATTAAAAGAAGATTTACAATAATCCTCACACTTACATTTTTCTCTCTTAATTTATTAAAAATGAGCATAATAATTTATAAAATAATTAAAAGACATCACCCCCCTAATTACACAATATTTTAATAAAAACTAAGCAGGATGCTCTTGCATCAGACTCCCCATGTAGAGAAGTTTCCATAAACTCCTTTCTATGAGGTCTGCCACTTTTCTGTAATAATGCGACAACCAAAAGTCTTGATGACTTGCTCCCTCCAGGATTCCAAACTCTGTTCTGTCGCTGGTCCTTAAAAGTATCAAATCTGTTTGGTAACTCATCACTCAATCTGTCAATCGGATTCCATTGGCCTTTCCAACACTTTCTTTCGCCAATTCCTCGGAGTGCTTTCGTCTCCAGTTGTGTTGAACACTCAACTTTCTGCAATGAAGAATAATTAAGAACTCATTCTTGATTACAAATATAGTCATTAATTGCTCCTATAGTAACAAATTCCTCATCATGTGATATACCTGCATTCATCAACAAACTATTAGTTTCAAAAAGATAAGACCTTTCGACCTCTTTTGATGTTTCAAGCACCAATCTCTCATCATTGACTTTCTGGATTTCAACAAATCCTGTTTTGAACTGCTGGCTGCTTTTATCTTTATCCTACTAGATCAATATTTTTATCTCCTTTATGTCTCTACGAACATAATTTCCTTGCTTCTTCTGATCTTTCATCTCAACTCCAAATAATTTCTACTCAATTTCTCTAATTTCAACATCATATATGTTAATGTCAGTTTCTGTACCTACAACCACATTATTATTTGAAAAGTTATAACATTCACTCAACTCTATAAATGTTAAAAACATTTCATCCCTACCATGCATGGTAACTACAATCTCTTCTGTATCAGGTTCTGCAAGTTTCATCTCCCCTTCAGGTTCTTTGAGCCATCATTCCAAGAACTATATTTCCCTATGAAATCTTTCTAGCATTTCATCACAACCTTCATTCCCAGCTTCATTCTTCTTTTGAAAATCTTATTGAGTTATCATGGTTTCTGTATTATCACATTGTAAAATTCTGTCAGCAATTTCATTAAACAAATTCATTTGTTGACCTCCTTGGAATATCACTTCATCCTTTTCATTATGCTTCCGCTCCATAACAGCTTCGACTGGCTGTCTTACCCCAAAAAAGAACTCATCTATGAATTATTTCTGCTGCAAAAAATCAGTACCTTCCTCCTCTGAAAGGCATTCTCCATCATATTTCACCTCAAGAGTTTCATTCAACTCTGTGAAAGTTTCAATAGATTTTCCACCATCTTCTGCACATCCTGCAAACATACACAAACTATGAGATTTAAAAATGCAAGGCTTCATAGCCTCATATGTTTCTCTCGTTAACACATCTTCAGATTCTTCTAAACTATTCCAATAGTTCATGAGATCTTCCTCATTGATCTCGTCACCCGGAATTTCACCCTGTTCTGGGCCACAAATGGAAACTTCCATTTTCAACTTAGCCTCTCCAAGTTCTTCACATCTCATTTGCACATTCATCATCTGCTTGAGCTTCCTCAGCTCTTCTATCAACTTTATGTTTACCTGTTGTTCCCTCTTTGCATGTAGCCTCTACCATTTCAATTTCTTCCTCATGGTCCAACCATGCTTCTGGTTTTTATTTCTCTGCAACAATTCCATATATAACTCAAGGTGAACTATTATCTCAGCCTTCTCCCACTCATACTCTTCATCAGCCAACTGCTTACATATGCCATTTTCCCTGGCATTTTCCTTCTTCTTTCCTCTGCTGTGGTCTTCATCAAATCTTTTGAAATGACTATCACCAGTCATCTTCTCCTCCTTTGTGAACTTCATCTGTTGATGTGTGGATTTCATTTGATTCCCCTTTTAAGCAAGCGTTCTTACTTTCCATTTAGCAATACAAGCTCTCTTCCTGCGCTTGACCTCTTTCAGTTCTCTATCTTGGAATCTTTTATGGGAAACTCTCTTGCTCCTCTTTGCTGCAAACAACAATTGCAGTATTTTATGTGTTATAATGACCAAATCTTTGGGCGTCGGGCTCCACTGATCATGCACCCAATTACATTCAGACCTTTGACTTAGCTTACGACTCTTTGAATTGAAATTTTACACCAACTCTTCATCTTGGATGAAAAATACTCAATCTTAACTCAAACTATCCAACTTTCATTTGACCCTAACATTTGTTTTGACTTGAAGGCTTGCCCCAATAATTATGATAGTGGATATTTTGACTTAATTCAAGTTATACAATCTTCCAATGAACATACACCGCTAATACATTTTTACGATGTAAAATCTTCACTCTCTCTCATACTCCATTCTTATGAAAGATCATCAGTTTCCCATTATCATTTCACATGATGCTGAAGTATTTAATCGAAATTCAATCCATTTTTCCCAAGATTTATTTTATGGTGAAAAAAAAATAAACCACTTAATTTTCAACATTCAAAATACCTTTCTAAATTATCATACCTTATTCTTCCGTTAAGGTTATTAATAAACCTTCTCTTCGTAATTTCAACTTTCTGGACTCCACTCTTCTGTGCCGTCTTTATCATTGTGAATATTCACATTTGCTTCATACCATAGTCTCTTCAACACGCTTACCATCGTAAGCAGGAATTTTTCCTACAATTCTATGCAGCTCATTCTTTGCAGTGACGATTCACATGCAACAACATCTCTCCTCAGTGCACAAAACAATTCATTCACAAGAATTTCTCAAAACTTTCTTTTAACATGGTGGAATTACCATATTTCTCCGCAACAACAAACACAAACCATACTCAACCATACTCGCACATCAATTTCTGAGATGGACTCCAATTCCATTCCTTAAACGTATGGATTGATTTCATTCTTTCATAACTTTTATAAAATATCAACTTCTCGAGTATGGAAAAGAAATTTAATCATCCAAATTTTAAGATACCTTTACTCAATGAATATTGCTTCATTCAATGAGAACTTACCTTGAACCTTCTTGTGGTTGAAATGATCCAACCCTTCTCTCTTGTATTCATTTAGTAATGCATTCAAGCCTCTACAGACTTTGTCTCCGGTGGACTCCCAGCTATCCAACTCCAAACTCCACCTGAGCTTTGTCTCCACACCAAAAATTGATGCAGTCAACCAACGCACACTTTAGTATTTAATGTATCAAGAAATTATAATATATATAATTCCAAATAAATTAGACTCTTCATATGAAATTGAATTAATGCTTTACTTTACTTTGAATGTGCAAGGTCAATTTTCTAACAATCTCTCCCCAGCAAATAAATCTCTTCCCAACAACTTTGTAACATAAATCTTTCCCAGCAATAATGTTTGTAAACCTTCAAGGTACACACAATCTAATAATATCTTTGGAAATCACCATTCGCCAATGCAATTTCCATTCACCCAATTGTGCTTCTACGCAAATGCCATTCACCATTTACCAACATGGGACAATGCACTTGGAAGAAAAAATGTTGCACTATTGCAGTCGCTGGCAACACAATTCATTCACACAGGAATATCAAAACAAATGCAGCTAAATGACTTCAAAGCCACTAATTTTGGGAACATCGCTTAGGGAACAAGAGTTGCATTGTTTTTGAAGCTGCTGCAAATATAAATCATTGCATAGAAACCAAAGTAATTTCACCCAGGTAACATGATTTCAAACTGACTGTATTCATAATGGAATACGTTGTCTATAACACATACATCGAATGTTGATGAAGTTCTTTGCTGCAAATACAACTTACCACACAGGAATCAAACAAATATCAATCAGATAATATGATTTCAACTGATTGTACAAGCATATCGAAATGGCGCTGTTTTTTAACACAGAGAGTGAATGCTACTCGTCACCATGACTCCACGAGAATCTTTTTTCAACATCTCCTGCGATCGCAAACTAGAATGAAGCTTCACATGATACATATAGACCTCTGCAATTTCATGGGAAAATCCAACGCATTCCATATGCTAGCTGTATACCATACCCACGGGGACTGTATTGGGTCCACACACACCATAATACAATATCATGCTTAATTTCCTCCACGATTCCGCAGAGACTGGGCTGTATTGAACTCAATTTTTGCTGGCCACACAACACATTTCCTCCATCGCTTGTGTCCACAGACATGCGGTCTTTGGCATTTGAAAATCATGCCACTTACCGTGACACCTTCACCTAGGCGTTGTCTTCCATCATGCATACACAGGGACTTGACTTAACGTTTCACGTAGTCTCCAAGAATTAAAGCTGCATACCCAAAATGCAGCATGCAGACTATGCTAGCTACTCTTCACAATTTTTTCGTGGTTGTGTCAATACAATTCCACGGTCTTTCAACCTTCGATTGTGCTTATAACCTCTGCAACACTCCAAATCATAGTGCCGCGTTATAGCAGTGCAGTGAAATTCTAGCATCAACGTGTTGCTGTGGTGTCTTGCCTGCATCCACACCAACGCTTAACCTGGTCGCACACCATTACAAGATTAAAACCACTCTTTCAAGGCCAACTATTTAAGATTGTATTCATGGTAGTGCGTTAAGACTGCACAACATGGATACAAAGTGATTATATTATGAAACAAAAATTGAACCATATGTTTCAACTGCTAACATAGCATCGAGTTTAGTCCATAGTAACTCATCTTCTCCATTGCTTGCGTTCCAACAAGTCTGTGCTTCCATACACTTGACAACCACGTCAACGCCGAGAATAAAAATGAATGCACAATATTTAGTACTGATTTACCTCTACGACATTATTCCTAGCACTCTCCAATGCCGCATTCAACATTCCGCTGCTTCTGCGCTCAATCCCAGCATTTGATTACCTCTACGCTATCCACCATCTTAGTGTTTTACCAAAAGGTGTTGGCTCCCATCGCACACCTATTCATTGGCTTCCCTTTGCTCTTTTGGCATTCATCACACTATCAATTTTCATCTCTACACAAATCTCGACCCGTCTTCAACGCATTCAACCTCGCCAGGCATGAATCTTCACTCTGATACCAAAATGATGCCAGGATTCTGCTATAAAACATATCCTAGCATATACAACAAAGTTCTTCAACCTTATCGTGAAAACTTAACTCAAAAATCTCATACAAAGCTACTTATATTCAATTCCAAATATAAACAAAGAGAGAGTCAAACAATAACCAAGCTACTTATATAAAATACAACAAGAAATTCCATATTCAAACCATTTGGCTGAATATTATAAAGGATGGCCTCTCGGCTCTCGGCCCTTTTACAAAAGCTCTCAAACCATTTCTCTCTCTCTCTCTCTGTATTCCTTATTGTTTTTCATCCTCACACAATCCTCCTATTTATACATAATTATGAATTTATTTCAATCCATGATTTCCTCCACACAAATCTCAACCAAAATCTAAAATAGATTTATCCCTTTTTTGGACTCAACTAAGTCCTGTTTAAGGAATTCATAATCCCTATATTATCTACCTAATTAAATTGCTCTCATATCCTTAATTTATTAAAAGAATATTTACAATAATCCTCACACTTACATTTTTCTCTCTTAATTTATTAAAAATGAGCACAATAATTTATAAAATAATTAAAAGACATCACCCCCCTAATTACACAATATTTTAATAAAAACCAAGCATGATGCTCCTGCATCACAAGCTAACTATGTCAAATGGATCTCTATGGCAATATGAATATGAGATGGAAGAAAACTTGTGGGTTTAGTAAAATCTAAAGGGAAATTAAGAATTCTTTAACTGTACTTTAACATAAATGTAGAGCAGACAATCTTTGAATTTTGCATTAAGGTCCTTTAAAGAAAAAACTTAATATAACAATTTGGTAAAAGATAAAGAGTATTTAAGAATTCCTTAGCTATACTTCACAAAGAAAACCTTAAGACAAGTGTCCAACAATACTAAAGAGCATTTAAGAATTCTTTAGTTATAATTTCAAAGGAAAACATCAAGATAACAATAACATACAGAGTTAAGGTGCTCAAGCAGCATATCTCAATCTAAATTTTTTGTTTTGCTATCAGAGAAATTGATGTACAGTATGAAAAAAAAAAGGGAAAACATTAACATAAAAGGGATAACATCACCATTAAAATAGCTCAAGGATCCTGTGAAAGTGTTTATATTACTAATATCCAGCTCAAAAATATTTACAGTGCTCCAATCCAATAATCTTTGCAACTCATAGTCTAAACAAAGTCCAACCAATACAACCAACATTTGATAATGAAAAGACATGCAATATTTAACTACAACTGAAGTGGTTGCCCTAATCTAGGGTGACATACTACATTTACTACAGAGTAAATGAAGTTTTGACAATTGAGACCATGCAAGGCCCAAGCCAAAAATATCTCTGACAATCCTACTGTAATAGTAACTTTCAAATTAACTGTTGAGATAAATTTTAAAATATCTTTGACCAACTTCTTGTAAAATTAACTTTTACAATAACTTCTGAACTAATGCTAAAATATCTCTGACTGTAATATTAACTGTGGTATCTTTTATTAAATCAAAATTAAGCTGGAGGTGGCCAATGTGGTTGAGAAGAGGTCAATGCTAGGTGATCTTGACATTTGGCTTTGTCTTCCTCGTTGATTAGTTCTCTTATTTGTCTTTTAATTTTAACCTGTTTTTATCTGTATATCTCTTTACTGCTTATACTGTAAATTATTATTTTTCCTCTTTACCTGTCCTTTATCTTTTCGCACCTTTACCCTTGACTGTTCTGTTTATCTCTTTTACCTTTCACTGTCTTTTCCTTAACTCTATTCTTTAACTTTTGTCTTTTATTAGTCTTCATCTCTATCCTGACTGCTCATTTTCCTTCTTTCATATGTTCTTCCACTTATAATACTTTGGTGAATAAATCCTCTTAAACCGAAATCCAGAGAGTCTGGATTTAAAAATTTCCTTGGAATTAGAAACACAAATTTATTACTGCATTTTTTGATACGTATATCACCTGCAAAATTCAAAATAATTATTAATTTAAAACAGAGGGCTTCTATAGGGAAGTCTGGATAGTGGAGGTTTTCTTTATTTCCACTTTTAGCAATGGCCTTCTAGGCCTTTTAGGAACATCACAGGGGCTATTACAATATTTCGGGAGCTTATCGCAATAGCACAGAGCTCAACATATTTCAAATGGTCGGTGGTTCCGTCTTATGGTGTGGAAGCAATTTCCGGTTTATTGCATGGTGCATAAGTGGTTAGGCGGTTTTGTCTGAGGGGATGCGACGAATCACAGGGGAAATGTGTGGCAGACAAGAGGGTTGTAACACCGCCCATTTTTCAACCCCTTGAAGGTTTTAAACATCGAGTAGTTGGGTTTGCGAAAAGGCGCGAGGGCTGTCGGATTAGATGGTGGGGATCAGACAGTGATCTGGCATCATATTGGTCATGGGTTGGGATGATAGGTGGGGTCGGGGTTTAATGAAATGACAGGTTTAAATATGAAGTGGGTAGTGATGTATAGTGGGGCTCGAGGATATGCTGAAGTGGAGGGAAAAGTTTTTAAAGCGAAGGTTTTTAAAATACGAATGTGGGTCGGGTTTTTAACATAATAGGGGTCGGGGTTTAAGAAACAGAGTTTATTTAAAAAGTGGGACCCAAGATAAATATAGTGGAGGAGGGATATTATTTTAATTAAAAAAATTATAAAAAATGGGTTTTTTACATGTTTTTAATGAAAAAGGGAAATGAGTAAAAAGGGGGAAAAGGTTAAAATGATGGGGCTAGGGTTAAAAATGGGATTTCAGAGTATGGGGGTCTCAAAAATAGGAAAAATGAAAGGTGATGGAGAGGGTAAATGAAAAATAATGAAGGCAGTGAGATTCATATTTTCATCACACTTAATTAGAAAAATTTTCCTCTTTTAAAAGAATCAAATGGTGGATGGAATTATATGATCCCTTTGTCACCGAGGATCTCCTTTTCTTTTAGAAAATAAATGATAGTCATGGAATATTATTTTCAGCCTAAAAAACATAAGGAATAGGCATTCATCTGGTAATACTATAAAAATACAGTAGTAACAGTGGCTCCAACTAGGGAGGGAAACTCCTTTAGGAGGTGTCAAGAACTTTGTAGACCAGTAGCCTGATTTATTTGGCTGATTTCCATTCTGTCATCCTGATCTGCTGAAAATTTCGTGACTGTGACTCTCAAAAACTGAAATCCATGCTTACTACAAACTGAGGTTTGAAACACACTTGACCTTGAGATGAATAAACAACCTGAAGGTCTGAAACACACTTGATCTTGAGCTGAATAAACAACCTAAAATTGAAAATTTTTGAAACATGCTCAAGTATTTTGAGAGATCTTTGCATACATACCTACCCAATCTATGATTCAAATAATTTTTCTTTCTTTTTGAGGTGCATTTAGACTTGAAAACCTTGACATCATTTTTCTTTTGAATCTCTAACTTATCACCTATCCCTTATTTCTCCAATTGGTTCATATTAGGCTTTTGAACCAATGTCATTTTCTACCTACCTACTGATAAGCCAAGTTTAAACAGTTTGGAAAATATTCATTTCTAACTTATCAGCAAAAATTCAAAACATGAATGAATCAAGTATAAGCAGTTTGATCATCATGAATTGTGACATTCTTTGAACAAGTCGCACGCAATATTAATTGAAAAAGGTAAACTAAACTAAAGGTTTTTATTTTTTACATACCCTCTTTTCTTCTTTTTTGTTTCTTTTCTTTTCTCTTTTTGTTTTATCAGACTAGGCTTATGGCCTTCACTTCGGGCTCCAATTTTGTCCAATATCCTATTTGAAATTTGTTTAGGTAATGTTATATACAAGGAAGAAAATTTATATTGAGGTTCTTAACTAAAATAATAATTTAGCATCCTGCCATTGGCAGGACCTCCAGACAACTTTGTTCCATACATTTCTTGTAAGAAGAATGCATTATTATCCTTTGCATAATGAATGATGTATGGACCTTTCCATAGGTTATCAAACTTTCCATGCTTGCCTTTGTCCTCTCTTCTTGAATCCCACTTTAGTACTTTGTCTCCAATGTTAAAATCATTTTCTTTGGTCCTTTTATCAAATATTTTCCTGATGTTTTCTTGTACTAGTTGTGTTATGTTGTATACTCTTTCTCTGGATTGTTGCAGCTGAATGGTTTGGCTTATTCTTCTTTGTATATCATTCTCTTCAGAATGCACCTCTTGAATGAGCTTCATTACTGGAACTCCCAAAGCTATTGGGAAGACTGTATCCATTCCATAGACCAACTGATAGGGAGACATATCAATTGATTTCTTATTTGTTAGCCTGTCTGCCCATAGTGAATGTACCAATTTGTTGTGCCGTGATTTCTTATTTTCATCCAACAAATTTTTAATGATGTTCACCAAAATTTTATTTGAGGATTCAGCCAACCCATTACCTTGAGGGTAATAAGCTATAGAATGAACCAAATTAATGTGATATATATGGAAAAAAGCCACCATTTTCTTGGATTTAAAGGCAACAGTGTTATCAGTAATGATTTTCCTAGGACAACCAAATCTAGATAGAATGTTGGTTTCAAGAAATCTGATAATTGCTGAGTCTATGGAAATCCTGGAAGGAATGGCTTCTATCCACTTATTAAAATATTCAGTTGTAGTAAGGATCCATTTATTTTTGGTAGAGGAGGAAGGGTGGATTTCTCCAATGAAAGCTAGACCCCATTGTTGAAAAGGAGCTTCAACAAAGATGGGTTGTAATGGAAAAGGCAACAACTTTCTTTTTCCCTAAAAAATTTGGCATTTATGACAGGTAACTACCATTTTGTGGATGGCTTGGAAGAGGGTAGGCCAATAAAAACCATCCCTAAGGATCTTATTAACAGTGGTCTTACAATAGAGGGGGGATCCACAATCCCCTTCATGAAATTCGTGCATAATCCTATTGCATCTTCTTTAGGAAAACACTTAAGAAATACACCACCATAAATTTTCCAATATAAAACTTTTTTCAGAATGCAGAAATTTACAGCCTTTAGTTTCAAGAACCTGGCTTTTGTTTTGGACAAACTAGGAGGAGCATTTAAATTAAAAAACACATACAATATATTTGTGTACCAAGGAGAATTCAGGAATACTTCCTCAATAGTTGGAGTCGCCAAATCCTCTTGTTCATCCAATGAGTGAATCATATTGATGTCTAGTGCTTGAAAATTTGTTTCAGCTATTAGTTTAGCCAATCCTTGTCCTTTGATTAATTTGGTGGGTTTGATTTCTACATCATATTCCAAGATGTAGCAATCCACTTGCCTGTTTTTCCATTAGGATCTTGTGTTAGGATGTCTTTAATCACTGTATGGGGCACAAATGCAATGATGTGTGAATGCAGAATGTAGAATCTAAAATCCTTTAGTGCTTTGATTAAGGAAAAAGCCTGATTTTCCATGATATTACATTTCAAAGGTGCATCCCTTAAATCTTGGATAAAGAATGCTATGGGTTGCTCCTGTCCTTTTGTATTTTTCTGCGGTAATACTGTAGCAATTGTGTGTTCTGATGCAAAGGAAAATATAAAGAAATATTTGGTGAAGTCAAGGCTGATCAAAACCGGTGCTTGTGTAAGTGCTTGCTTCACTAGGTCAAAAGACTACTTTTCTTACTTGGTCCACTTGACTCCTGACTCTCTTTTGAGCATGTTGGTGATGTTCCTCGGGAGTTTTGCAAGGTTTGGTATAAACCTTCTTAGAAAATTTATCTTCCCAATGAAAGATTGTAGCTCTTTGATATTTCTTGGATTACTGATTTGCAATATTCCCTCAATCCTATTTGGGTCAATCTTGATCCCTTCTTCAGATATGATGTGTCTTATGAGCTTTCCTTCTTGAAGGCCAAATAAGGATTTCTTGGGATTCAAAGACATACCGTACTTACTTCATTTCTCAAAGACCTTTCTCAATTGAGCTAGATGTTCTTCATCAGTTTTTGAATAGACTGTGATATCATCAAGATATATTACAATGAAGAAACCTATTTCTTTTGAGAAAGAAATATCTATTGCTCTTTGAAAAGAGGCTCCAGCATTCATTAACCCAAAAGGAATTTTTACATACATAAAGGTGCCCCAAGGAGTAGTGAAGGTTGTTTTGTGTTGATCATCTGGATGCACCAACACTAGATTGTAACCTAAAAATCCATCTAGCAAAGAGATCCTATTGGAGCCTACTACCCTTTTCAATATGTGGTCCATCTTTGGTAAAGGGTAGTTTTCCTTTAGGGATGTTTTATTTATATTTATGAAGTCAATGCAAAGTATAATTTCTCATGTCTTCTTCCTCACAGATACAAGATTTGAAACCCATTCTGAGTACCTAATTGGGACTATTATTTCAACATCGTACATTTTCTTTATCTCTTTCTCAACCAGTGGCATTTGGACAGGGTTTATTCTGTGTAGCTTTTTTTTAAAGGGCTTTTGGCTCTCTTTGAGTGGAATTTTGTGTTTAATGATATCAATATCATAGGACTTCAAGTCTTCATAACTCCAGGAAAATACATCAATAAATTTTTTGAATAACTCAATATATTTCTTCTTTATAGGTGCTGGTAGTGTCTTTGATAGTTTTACCATTTTAGGCTCTTGCTCACTACCCAGATTTCACTCCTTTACATTTGCTTATGTGGGTTCCATTTTTTTCTTTCTAGCAACATCATTGAAATCAAAAAGTTCTGCTAGAGGAACAAGTCCTCTTGGTAAGGTATTATCTCTAAATTGTAACACTTCAAATTCTTCTTTTTCTGGATCTTCACACATTTCTATCCTATATGGGTCTTTCTTTGTGAACAGATTTATATCAGCATCATGAGATCCTCCTAGCATGTGTGTTCTTCAGTAGAGCAGTCCTCTTCATGATCTAAGTCTGAATTTGGAATCTCAAACTCATTTTTGGACTGCAGGAAATCTTCAATCTGTTGGTCATCTTCAAAAACTTGCCAATATCTCATATTATTAGGGATTGTTGGTCTATATTTAACTTGTGTCGTGTATTGTTTGTTATGATGAGGTATTTGACAAGTACTGGCTACAAATTCTAGTCCATTGGCAAGGATATTTTTATTTCTTGGGATAGAGGCAAGGTCATATTCTTTGAATGTTTTTAGGAGGTCAAGGGCAGAATTCCTATAGGCTCTTAATCTAGGATGTTTTGCTGAATATTCTCCCTTAATATACCTAATGACTAGCTCAGAATCCCCATGGATAGAGATCCTTTAGGCGTCAAATTTATTCAATAATTGTAGCCCTAGAAGGAGTGCCTCATATTCTGCTATATTATTTGTACACTGAAATTTCAGTTTGTAGGAGTGACCCTCTACGTGGTTGTTCCTAGTGTTGTGTACCCAAACTCCTGCTCCTGATCCATTTTTACCACAAGAATTATCAAACTCATGCTCCAAAGAGGTTAAGGTTCAGGCTTGTGTTGTTCATTTTCTATTTGGTCTGACTGTTCTTCCTTTTCTCCTTATTTTTCAGTTATTTTTTCATTAATGTTTTCGTCATTGTAAAGGATAAATGAATCAAGGTTTGGGTGGACAAAGTAGAGAAGGGAGTTATCAGGCTTTTCTTGACTACTTACCATGTACTTCATATGAGTTTCCCTACACAATATTCTTGGTTGACTAACGAATAGTATGGTAGCATAAGTCATATCCATTTGGAGGGTGCCCTGAAGTTTGGCTACCCATGAGCGTGATAGAAGCATGCCACATTTAGGGGGAATGTCAGCCACCACAATATCCATTACTAGGCTTTTGGCTGGTATTTGTGCTAAAGTAACACAGAGGTCTTTGATCAGGCCTAGACATTTAACTATACTGGAGTAAAAATAATATAGTCTTTGTATGGTCTTGTTATCTCAAGGCCTAGTTTCTCCATAATTACCTTTGGCATGAGGTTATGAGATGCACCTGAATCTACCATGGAATTATGGAGGATTTTATCATGAATATTCAAAATGACATAAAATGGAGGCACACCTCCCTCCTGGAATTTACCTTCTACTTCAGGACCAAACAAAAGCTTAGTTTTGTCATCATTCAAATTTACAGTATCAAGATTTTCTCCTATGTTTAGTGCCTTTAAAACTTGGGATCTATATACATCTTGGCCTACCAATTCAGTGAAAGGAATGGAAATATTTATCTTGGAAATTCCATTCTCAACACTAAATGGTGTTTGTGTTTTTGGCAGATTTGAATCAGTTTTATCAGACATTATTTTTGCAGCACCTTCATATTGCTGATTTTCATTAGGGATATCAACTGGATCAGTTTTGTTAGGGCTAATAGTTGATTTACTAGTGCTTCTTTCTAGACTGTTTTTGTTTTTTTTTTTATCATAACTTTTAACCATTTTATTGGAACTTTCTGCTGTCTTTTTAGGATCAGTTTCAGGGGCCTTTCTAGTAGAATTTTCAAAATTATTTCTCTTGGGAATGTCTTGAGATTTCTTTCTTCTGAGGTCATATTTTATATGCACGTCCATGATAGCATTTTCGAATCCTTGTTTATAGTCCTCGGATTCTTGGCATTCTTCTTCAATTTGAGTTAGGGAAAATATGCCTTGCTCTTCCTTAGTGAGGAAAACATTATCCTCATCATTATCTCCCACTAGATTAATTTTACTTTGTTCTGGCTCTTCAATCACCCCCTCATCCTCATCAGCATAGTTTTCTTGGAAAGGAGGCCTGATTTGCTGGTGAGGTCCTCTCTTTCCCCTCTGTCTTATTTGAGGGGGGTTTCCCCTAAAGTTTTGGTTTTAGTTCTGTTTTCTATTCTGAGGAGATGCTTGGTTTTATCTGGGGAAAGCTCTCTCATTTAGGTTGATTCTCTCCATCATCCTCTCCATGGTTCTAACCAGGTTATCAATTTTAGTATCAGATGTGGAGGCTACAGCCTCTTCCCTATATGTGACTTTCTTTTCATTTTTCATTCTAGCTCTTTTTGTAATCATATTTGCTTCTACGCTTACTGCACCCCTCTGCATGTCTTCTAATATAGGAGGGTCTCTTTCTCTTAGTTGATAAGCCATCTCTGGGTCAAAACCATTTGGAAATTTCATTAGCGCTAGAACTTGTGGGGGTTTCATGTGAGGAGGGAGAGCATTATATACACTGTTGAACCTAGTGCAGTAATCTTGGACACTCTCTCCAATGTTTCTCTTGATGTTTTCATATTATGAAAAGATTTGGAGAGGATTTTTCTTGAATTCCCATTTATTTAGGAACAGTTGGTGAAAAGTAGGGAGGTCATGTATACTATTAGGGGCCAGGCATTTAAACCACTTCCTTGCTTCTCCCCCTAAGCTTTGAGAAAACATTCTTATCTTGACAGTTTAATCATCTATATCTTGTCAATTAAAATAGTCATCCATTCTATCCACATGTTGTTGAGAATTTGTAGAACTACTTTCATCAAATAAGGGGATTTTGGACTGATAATCTTGTGGTAGAGGCACTAAAGGCAATGGTAGGACCAAGGGGGCATACCAGGCTGCCATGGTTGGTGGTTGGGGAACCCAAGGGGGGTTAACAAGTGGGGTATTGGCAAAAGGATGTGGAGGACTAAATGGAGGAAGCTGGACAGTAGGTGTATGAATGGGGGTTGAGGCTTATACAACAAGACTTTGCTGTAAGATGGATGGGTCTAAAACTATCTGGGTTATCCAATTGTGGGATTTAGTCCTGAACAAGCTTTGTTCAAGTTGTGAGTCAAATAGGATATTCTGCAAGTTTTTAAGGTTTTTAGGTAGGGAACTTGCCGTGTGAATAGGCTTGCTAACAGTTGAACTCTTAGATCTAGGAGTTTTCCTTAGCATTTTCTCTGGATTGTCAATTATTGCAGAAGGGTTTGGGTTAGGATGGGATTTGGTACAAATTCTTCAAGAAGCCAAAATTTAGACCCAAGGCACAGAGAGGTTGACAGTTTTATAAATAGCTGAAAAAGCAAACCAATCTATGAAAAAAGTACTTAATTCACACAGTATTTTGATTGGGTTTTTTTTTTTTTTGATAATATTAGGTTTTCTCAACAATTCCCCAGTACGATCGCCATTATCTTAGTGTTAGTATGATTCTTTCATCATAAAAGATCACTTTAGCTATGCATATCAAGTAGCCCTAACATCAAGTATGGCTGCAAAATATCTTCAAGTTTGCTGCATAAAATTAGATCTAAGCATAAAAGATATTAAGCAGATAAGATATAAAATGGCTCCATGCATCCAATGAACAAGACAAGAACAATGTATAAAAAGAATATTATATTATATTAAAGAATGGGGCACCCAAGAGGAAAACAAGAAAGGTGTTTTCTAGTTCTCCTCAGTGGGATGGGTTCTTGGAAGTCCTCAGTGTTTCAGATCTAAAATTCCTCTCTTTGGTTAATGTGGAAAACCCTAACAAACATGGAACTCAATGAGAGTTCAAAATGCAAACAAATGAAATTGGTGACCAAGAGTAGATCTAGTGTGATCTAATGTAATGGAGGTGACTAATGAATGGGGAAAACCCTTCTATTTATAACAAAATATTGGGGTGTTCTAGAACTTGGTGCATGAATAAAATATTATTAATCACATTCTAGAATCACCCTTTAGGAATATTTTATTATATTTGTTGGAGGGAAAAGGGTTTTTGACTTCAGTCAATTCCTTTATTTATAAATAACAAATAAATAAATGATTTATTTATTATTTAAGGGAGATGAGGGGAATATAATTAAATAAATAATGGTTTATTTAATTATTTAAAAATGATTTAGTCAAATTTAACTAGGAATAGTATTTAAATAGTGATTTAAATAACTTATTCCTAGGAAATAATTAAATAAATAATGATTTATTTAATTGATTACCTTGTTTTGGGTAAAATATGACCAAGAAATGTAAAAAAATGTGGTGAAAGCGATTTTACTTGGGGTAAAATAGGTCTTACATGGTGTACTTGGGTTCATCTAACAATAATGGGTTAGATGACCAAAAAATGGTGTAACAGATTTCCCCCCAACGTACAAGGGTTAGGAGCAAATCGTATGACCGAAGTACGTTGTAAGAACTGAATCACAAAACAGTAAGAGAGAAATGAAAGAGAGGAATGTAAGGTAATATAAAGTGGTGGAGAACTAGACCCTGAGGAGGCGAGACTTACAGGTGCAACAAGTCTCAAGTGTATGATGTGGTACCAATGTGAAAGGCGGCGGGGGAGGCATACCTATGCCCACCGAGACAATAGTATAAATAATAAGGCGCTCGGAAAACCACGGAACGCGATAGTAAAACCAGTGTTGGCCTAATCATGAGCCAGAAATCAAGAATGATGAATCCCACATACATGCGATGCCTGGAATAATCGTCAGGACTTATACAATGATATGGTAGTACATGAGATACTAATATACCCAAATGCCCCCTACAAACGGGGAAGGGCTCACGAAATCGGACCGACACGTGCAAATCGAAGAGGTGCTGCAAGCGACTGAGGCCGATATCATCAAATGAGAGGAGCTACATCAAGTGCTGGAATGAAGAAGTCATCTGGGTATGTGGGGGGCTACCTGCAGGGCCACCCCCTCTGGAGGGTTGAGACATCTCACACACACCCGGGTATCACCAATAGCTGCTGCTGCATCACTGAACCATCAAGTGTATAGATCACGATTAGGTTGAAAAGAGATCGAACCAAGGTACACTGCCCCCTAGACCTGACTTCTGGATTAAAGGAGCTGATGTCAACAGAAGTAGGTCCACCATGGGTGAGGCAAGAAGGGTACCCCAACTAAGGCACGAGAGAAAATAGTGGAGCGGCGAACAGACGGACACTAATGATGATGAAAATGAGGGATACTAAGTGGTGGATGGACGACTTCCCTTGTTAGAGCATAAAAAGCAGGGATGGCTTAGCAGCGACTGACACAATATCAGGAGGGATAGGGAACAATGGGACTAAGGGCCATACTGTGCAACACGAGGGAGGGATCAAGCAATGAAGGATGGAGGACTATAGCAGGATAAAAAGGGACGTGAGATAGACTCCATGACTGATGATGACTCAACTCGGATGTTCTAAACAAGGGCGACTCGATGGTGCTGCCACACAGTAACAGTCCGATGGGGAACCATAAAAACATGAGTACAAGAGGGTATCTCATGACGAAAATCAACATGAACAAAGACAATTAAGGAGGCAAAGTGGTGCCCCCAGGTACAAGTGTTGTAAGTGAAAAAATTTGATTTTGAGGAGAGATGAAAAGGTCCTTCATGGACAAAATGTGTCCTGGTGAAGTATGGAAACATGAAAAATGAACAAACACCCATTTGAGTGCTCGGTGAGAGCTTTCCAACGGTGTAGACGGTTTGTCAAACGGGGCTATGGTTTGGTCGTAGCGGGAGAAAGAAAAAATAGGGGTTTTCTTCTAATAAGGTGTTTTCCCTCCAAAATCATTCATTTGCTTGTGGAGCTGTGGTGAATGTGGAGAGGAGAGAAGGCCCTAAATCTTGCTGTGATCGTAGCGGACAAACTGACCGTTGGAATTGCAATCCGTCAGTTGCAGGTAAGAGGCCTAATCCTAAGCTTTGTTTTTGATGGATTGAAATTGCAGATTAGGGTTTAAAATTCCAGAAATTGTCCCTACTTCCTCATTACGGTCGGGTCGCACTTTTTGGGGCAAAAGCTGCAACCTGGGATGCAGGTTTTGGCCTAAAAAGTGTGACCTGGCCCAATTTTTTCCCAAAAAGTGCGACCTGCTAGGTGTGGGAGGTTTCAGTGCTGTTATGGGCTGAAATTCTGTTTTGGTGTAAGATAATGTAGTTTTTTTGATCTGGATGCCGACAAAGATGATGTTTTTATGCAGATATGGCAGATATATGAATAAAGTGGAGAGAGAGAGAGACTTGGGTACACTACGGACAGAGATCCAAGCGGATCAGGGTGTCCGTCATGCACTGGCTAGACATGGGGTTATGAAATTTTTGGAGAACCCTTTGATGAGGGCTGGAGAGCTCTTGTTGGCCCGGATTATCATTTATTGGGATCTGGATCAGGAGGCGTTTGTAGTGCAGGGGCACAGGATCGAGTTGACGGTCCAGGATTTGTATTTCTTGACTATTCTCCCACCGTTGGGGATGGTGGGAAATACGCAAGCAGTGTTACCATGGGGGCGTAACAATATGGAGTTTGTGGAGAGACATTGTCGACCGAGTGTCCGAGTTAAAGGGACTCGGATATCTATTGGGGAGCTAGAGAGGTTGGAGACTCAGGCAGTGGCCGTAGCAGTGTTGCGGATCTTGGGCAGTCAGGCGCTCCATCACATCACTGGAGGGCAGATGATGATTGTAGAGAGTGTGTTGGGTGGGACCTACTATGGGTGGGCCCAGATGATGTTGGTGCCGCTGAAATGACAGTTGTCGTTATGTAAGCGGCAGGGAATCATGATTGTGCATATGGGACAGTATTGTGCTCTTTCTTCTTTGAGAAGATCCTGACCTTACGACCTCGTATAAAATTGCCTAATGGGGGCCCAAGAGAGCCCCAGATGCATCGGTGGGGACGACTACTGAGTAGAGGAGGAGGAGGGGCGGTCGGGAGGGTGTTTCGACTAGAGTTCTTTGCCAATTGGGACCAGATGCCATTATACATAAGCGACTGTCCCTATAGTAGGATGAGTTATTGGGGAGATCCGGACTTGTCGCTACCACCTGGTCAAGTATGGGGACCAGATGGTAAGTGACAAGAAACTAATCTGTTATGTTCCTTTTTATATTTTGTGACTAGTATTCATGGTACTAATCCTTATATTGTTTGGGATGCAGATAGAGCTCCGGTGAAACCGGCCGGATATATGGGACGACCAACAGCAGCAGGTGCTACAGGCGCAAGTGGATTGAGGGTAGGACAGAATGAAGAGATGGCCGCACTGGTGGAGGACCTCTGTCGTAGATGTGAGGGACTGCTGACCGGTGTGTCGGATCGTGGATGGTAGGATTTAGACAACCGATACATAGAGCTATGTATTGGGCTCCCCTCGGAATGGCGAGGGATCATGCAACGCATGGCGATGGCCGGGCAGACGGTGCATGATCTACGAGCTGCGGGAACAGATCCGTTGGCTCGGGATCCTCCGGAGAGTGACTAGGTGTGGGGCAGGTGGCGCCCCCTAGTAGTAATGTAGGGGCAAGTGGTGCCCCCCATTTTTGTAGTAGTGGTTTTTGTAACATGCTATGGGAATGTCATATGTTTCAAAGTATATGGACTGTAAAACACATGTTATATATATATATATGAGTTTTATGTGTATTTTGTGGATGCTATTATCTTATGTGTGATAAATACTAGTCTAGAACATGGTTTGCGATCTGATATACGTAGTGATTGTGACTTCTAGGGATGTGGTGGAATGAAATAAATATAAATTCCCATATCAAAATTCTCACCCATAAATATTGTCTAAACAGGATAAGATTATGCACACGGTAGACGCCATTAAGTTGTAAGACAATAAGCAGGGAATCTAAATAAACTTGCAGATGGAGGATGCGATGGGAGAGAGAGTCAACTAAGAGACCATGAACGGCATCATACTTGGCCTGGTTATTGGTGGCGGTGCCAATGCAGACCCAATTTGCAAGAACAAGGGTATGCACAGGGGTAAAGATGGCCCAGGCGGCTGAGGTGAGGTTTCGGGAATACCGACTCGCGCCATCGGCGTAACCAATGTAATTAGTGGACGAGAGGGTCGAGGGAATAGCATCACAATATAAGAGAAGTGAGGAATATTGGGGACTTGTGTTGTGACGTACATCATAGAGACGGATGGGAGTATCGGGGTTAGGTGAAGAGAGGGGAAGGTGGTGGAAACCGTAAGAGGCTGCAAAGATACCGAGATCATCGTTCATGGAGGAAAGGTGCAGAAATGGGTCATCAAGGGAGATGACAGAAGAGCAAGTAAAAATATGGTCAAAACATGAAGAGCCCAAGAATGGCGTTGAAGGGGAATCAGATGAAAAAGGCGGAGTGGATACAGAGGGGATGTACTCCGAGGGTTGGGCGGATGATGATAGGTACAAGAGAGGAGCAACAGATTCAGACATCTCAACATCAGGGGGAGGGATGTCAATGGTGGTTGGAGGATCCTCGAGTAATCTCGACGCATACTGAGCAAGGATGGGCGAGGCGGATTGATTCTGTTCCACTTCATACTCGCGAATGACCTCTAAAGAGGCGCGGTAATGCATGAGGTGAGGACAATGGTGAGAATAATGGCCATGGACACCAAAAAAATGTGCAGGGTTTGTTGGTGCGAAGGGCCTGTGGGTTCTTGGTTATGGGGGCGGAGGAAACAGAGGTTTCCGGGGCTGACGATTCAGGGAACGCGACTTTGACCATGGGTTGGATACGAGGCAACTCAGGACAAGTATGGGTGGCGTGACCGACAGCATCACACAAAGCACAAGGCTTGGTGGGTGGAGGGGGATTAGGATTGGGAGCGGTGGCTTTATCTTTGGATGCCCCCCTGCGAGTTTTTCTTTTCTTACCCGTAGCAGTCTCAGCATGAGGAGGGTCGTGCGATAGGGCTAGAGGTACCATAGCGGTGGGAGGAGCAATGGGAATTGGTTGAACTGGTGTCACAACAATGTATGGTTTAGGGTGGGCGGGAGGGGTTTCGGTTGGAGGAGTAAGATACCATACCGGTATGCCCAAAGTTAAATTAGGTAGGGAAAGGGTGGCCATGACAGGAACCGAATAGACGCTAGGGGGAGGGCCAAGGAAATGGATTTGACCGGTGAAGTAATGGCCAGGAGGGATGGTTCCTAAATGGGGGAGGCCGGAGGGAACCGAGGTGGGAGGATAAGGAGGTTTTGGGGTGTGAGGGGGAGGTGAAGGACCCGGTGGGAGAGTTTGAAACAGCTGAGGAGAAGGGCTAGGAGTAGGGTGAGTCGGATGAGGTGGAGGTTGCTGACTAGCTGGAGCAGGTTGCGGGAGGGCAGCCTGAGAAGATTGCATCATGCAAACATTCACCGAGCTAGGATCAGAGATAGGAGAAGGGGGGGGACCGGGGAAGGTGCCAAACAAAGAGGAGTCTTTGTAAATGCCAGGGGAGACACTGGTCAAAGAATTGACCGTTTGCTTATTGGTGACAGTAGAAATGGTGGACTCAGGTGAGGTCTGAGATTTAGGTTCATGATATGACAACTGGTCAATGGTGACGATCTTGCCATTATGAGGGAAAAACATCTTGCGGTGGACTGTGGATGGGATGACAGACATGGCATAGGTGTAACTACACCCCAAAAGGATGTTGTAGTTGAGAGGGGCATCGATAACTTCAACATTGACACAGATAGTCTTACCGGAAAGGGTGATAGGGCAGTTACGAAAAAGACCAATGGGTTGGGAGGCATGGCCATCCCACACATGGAGGGTGATGGTGGAAGGGGCCAGCTCAGGGGATCCGAGTTGTTTCCAAACTGAAGCGTACATTACACAGGTAGATGCCCCCTCATCAATAATACATCGAGCGACATTGACATTTCGGATTTTGACTGGGATTTGGAAAGCAACTGAAGGAGGAAGAGGGGGATGGTCTGACTGACGAGCATCGAAAATAATTAATAGGTCATCAGCAGGATCTACAGCACCCACAGTAGATAGTAGAGATTTCTTTTGAGAAGGACACGCCTAGAGGAGTTCCAGTGTTGAAATGGCAGCTGGAGATTGCGCCAGATCATCTACTATGCTGTAGGAATGGGCAGCCTGACCAGAGGCAGCATTTCGGCGTAATGGACCCTTAGGAATTTTTGTGTGAACCTCAAATTTGGGTGGAGGGATTTGTAAGGGACCATTGGGTGTTGATAGAGGCTCTATAGAAGTTGATGATGGGGCCTCGGAGACAGACGGTACGGGAGGCGAGGAGTATTGATGAGACCGTGTTTGAAGGTTAAGGTCAACAGTGAGAGGTTGGTCATAGGACATCATAATAATCTGGTAATCGGAAGAACCAGAAGGAGAAGGTTGAGTGGATTCCGGGGCATGAGGGGATTGAGTAGCCACAAATCCTTGTTGAGGGAAAGGATCGGTAAACACAGCGGGCTGAGAGGTAGAAGTAATGGGGGGGACAGGGGGAGAGGAGTGTTGTCCCCGAATGGTGGCCTGAGACTCCCACATCTGTCACATCTGTGGTAAGAGGGGACAATCGTGAGTGTAGTGACCGAAAACACCGCAACATGAACAAGGCTTATTTGTGCGAAGTGGCCTGTCCTGCTTGGGTTGGGAGCCCTAGGGCTGGGTAGCGGTGTTAGGGTCAATACTAGAAGGATTGGGTCCACGATTACCAGAGGTGAATGGATTGCCTCTGCTCTGCCATTGAGAAGGGGGAGGATTAGTCGCATCGTGTTGCGCAAATACATGCCCTAGAGGGGGTAGTAAGTGCGGCTATGGGGGTGGAGGAGGCAAGGGAGTGGGAGGTCCAAGTGCTGGAGGAGCTGGAACACCAAGCTGTGGATAAGGGTAAGGGTGAGAATGGGCAACATTGAGGTAAGCAGGAGAGTGGGCAAAAGGAGGAGGCATGCCAAAGCTTGGATACATGTTACCGGGATGGGGAAAGGTGCTGGAGGTGCTGACCCCGCTGGGAGGAAAACCATAGGGCATAAGAGGTGGAGCAGAGGTATGAGACATGGCTCTGATGATATCGTCGGCAGAGTGAGAGGTCTCGAAGGCATTAGTGCTCCCGGGCTTGGGGAGATCAGGAAGGACAGTATAAACATAACCAGACTGGGCATATATAGGGTCATATTGTAAGGTGATTTGAAGGGCGACTTCTTCGGTTTGGAGGAAATGGGAGGCGACATCTTTGCCAATGGGAGGTAAGAGAGAGCTAAGGAACCAATCCATGTAAACTCAATCTTCAAATGGGGGAGCACGGCATAAGCTTCGTCGTCGTCGCCACTCCTGGACATGAGCGGAGAGACACGTTGAAGAGGATTGATGAAAGGAGGTCAATAGTTCAATGCCAGTGTCATATCAGAGAGGGAGCTGGAAATAAGACAAAAAGGCTTGGGCAATGGTTGCAAAAGTGGTATGGGAATAGGTGGCTTGATCAACATACCATTTGGATGCTTCACCAGTAAGGGTGCGTTGGAATAAACGAAGACGAATGGAGTCATCGAGGATGGAATTAGAGGAGCACCACATGTGGAAAGATCGAATATGATTGGAGGGATCTTCACTAGCAAGGCCTTTGAACTTGGGAATGTCAGAGGGGAGCTTGGTTGGCATAGCAGGCCAACTGGAAATCATGGCGGATAGGATCATTGATAAGTTGATTGAAGTCGGGGAGACTGAGGCCGGCCATATACGGAAGTAATGGGGCAGTCAAGGTAGGTCTCGTAGTGGTTCCACTGGAAGCAGACCCAGCAGTAGAACTGGGGTTAGGGCTAGGTCCAGAACTAGACATGGTGGAGGTAAAGGGGGGAGAACTAGAAGGACGGGGAGAACCTGAACAATCAGAGGAAGAGTCGGAGTGCGGACTTAGGGGAGGACTGACTCGATGATGACGGGAAGGAGGAATTTGACCAACTGGAAACTGAGGGTGAAGGCCAAGAAGTCGCCGGGATAAATTCCTTGGAGGCAAAATGATGATGGGAAGAAGAAAGATCGACAAGGGCAGCAAGGTGCAAAAGCAAGACTCGACAAGGGAAAGGAGGTGCAGTGTCGATTAATTTTAGATTCTTTGCCAGGTGGTGTTAACCAAGCTCTTCTTCACTTAGGGTCAGTGCGTGGCGTGCATTAATTTTAATTGATTAAACCCAGACATTTTGAGAGTAAAAGAAAAAGTGTGCTGCGTAATGGAAAAGAAATCTGCAGTAAATAAGATTGAAAGAACAGCAAATTAGCAATTAAAAAGGCAGTAATTGAACCCAAGAAGGTGGGTCTCTCAAAACTTGTCTAGAAGGGGCAGAGCACGCTAACAAGAGATCAATAGATCTAAGGTCCGGAGGGACTGGGATCTAATGGAGAAATCTGCTGGAAAGTGGTGCATAAAGCAGCAAAGAGGCAGGGGAAAGGTTGCTGCTATAAAATAGGAGATCAACTAAAAAGAGGGGGGTCAAAGAGGTGGCCCTAGAGATGAACCCAAACAAAGCGAAAGGCAGTGTATAAAAAGGGAAGAAAATCTAACCTATGAGGATCTGAATAGGAGGTATCAGATCTGAAATAAGGCTGAAACTTCTGGAAATTCAGATGTCTGAAAATAGCAACAAACTCTCCCACAAAAAGTGGAGAGAACTAAAGCCCTAAGGGGCAAGAGTCCCACTTAGGTGAGTGAAATAGATCAGCAACAGGTCTAAACAGGTGGAGACAGAGGCTGGAAAACCCTGACAAAAGCTTCATTGAAACCCATAAAAAGTGCTCGCAGATTGCACAAAAAATTGTAGGTCGTAGATTTGGGCCTGTTTTCAGGCCAGGTCGCAGATTTAGGGCAGAAAAGTGTGACCTCAAGGTCAGGTCGCACTTTTTGGGCCGATAAGTGCGACCTGCAGATCCGGGTCTGGCGGTGGCAGATTTCAAAAAAATTTGTCGTCTCAGCAGCGGCTGATGTCGGTCACCTGCGTAAAAAGGCCGGAAACACACGGAAGTTAGAAATTTGAATGTTTGAGGGTTTTAGAGGGGAAAAATAGCATAAAAATGGGAAAAAATAGGAAAAATAAAAAATGGAAGAGAAACCCTAGGGTCTAAAACAACTGGATATGCAGGAAGATAGAAAACGACAGTGGTCGCAAAAGAAAACCCGTGTGGAGTCGCCAATTGTTAGTATGATTCTTTCGTCGTAAAATATCACTTTAGATATGCATATCAAGTAGCCCTAACATCAAGTATGGCTGCAAAATATCTTCAAGATTGCTGCATAAAATTAGATCTAAGCATAAAATATATTAAGCAGATAAGATATAAAATGGCTCCATGCATCCAATGAACAAGACAAGAACAATGTATAAAAAGAATATTATATTATATTAAAGAATGGGGCACCTGAGAGGAAAACAAGAAATTTGTTTTCTAGTTCTCCTTAGTGGGATGGGTTCTTGGAAGTCCTCAGTGTTTCAGATCTAAAATTCCTCTCTTTGATTAATGTGGAAAACCCTAACAAACATGGAACTCAATGGGAGTTCAAAATGCAAACAAATGGAAATGGTGACCAAGAGTAGATCTAGTGTGGTCTAATGCAATGGAGGTGACTAATGAATGGGGAAAACCCTTCTATTTATAACAAAATATTGGGGTGTTCTAGAACTTGGTGCATGAATAAAATATTATTAATCACATTCTAGAATCACCCTTTAGGAATATTTTATTATATTTGTTGAAGGGAAAAGGGTTTTTGACTTGGGTCAATTCCTTTATTTATAAATAACAAATAAATAAATGATTTGTTTATTATTTAAGGGAGATGAGGGGAATATAATTAAATAAATAATGGTTTATTTAATTATAAAAAATGATTTAGTCAAATTTAACTAGGAATAGTATTTAAATAGTGATTTAAATATCTTATTCTTAGGAAATAATTAAATAAATAATGATTTATTTAATTGATTACCTTGTTTTGGGTTAAATATGACCAAGAAATGTAAACAAATGTGGTGAAAGCGATTTTACTTGGGGTAAAATTGGTCTTACATGGTGTACTTGGGTTCATCTAACGATAATGGGTTAGATGACCAAAAAATGGTGTAACACTTAGCTCCCTATAATTTGTAAGATTGGCAAGAACAAGTAGCAAGAAACCACATCAAACCACTTTGGAGTCTAGGACCTAGCCTTCCTGGGCTCAGAGAGGCTCTCTCTGTATTTATGATTAACTAATTTAGCTTTATGATTATATTCTTATGATTTTAGGCTAGTTATAAAGATTGGGTTTGTTTGTTTGATTGTTTGATTGATTGTATGCTTGTTTGGATAGATAAAATGTGGGAAGCTTAATCCATTGGGCTATGGAGTCATAAAAGGGTTGATTTGTACATCAAGTTTTCAAGGGTTTTCACAGGGAAAGCTAACTATGTCAAATGGATCTCTATGGCAAGATGAATATGAGATGACAGAAAACTTGTGAGTTCAGTAAAATCTAAAGGGAAATTAAGAATCCTTTAACTATAATTTAACATAAATGCAGAGCATACAATCTCCAAATTCTGCATTCAAGTCCTTTAGAGAAAAAAAATTCAAGATAAAAATTCAGTGAAATTAAAGAGCAGTTAAGAATTCTTTAACTAAACTTCAGGGAAAACCTTAAGATAACAGTTTGGTAAAAGCTAAAGAGAATTTAATAATTCCTTAGCTATAATTCACAAAGAAAACCTCAAGACAACAGTCCAGCAATACTAAAGAGCATTTAAGAATTGTTTAAATATAATTTCAGAGGAAAACATCAAGATAATAATAACAAATAGAGTTAAGGTGCTCAAGAAACATATCTCAATTTAAAATTTATGTTTTGGTATCAAAGAAATTGATGTACAATATGAAAAAACAAAGGGAAAACATTAACATAAAAGGGATAACATAACCATTAACATAGTTCAAGGATCCTGTGAAAGTGCTTGTATTACTGATATCCAGCTCAAAAATAGCCACAGTGCTCCAATCCAATAATCTTTGCAACTCAGAGTCTAAACAAAGTCCAACCAATACAACCAACATTTGATAATGAAAATACATGTAGTATTTAACTGCAACTGAAGTGGTTGCCCTAATCTAGGGTGAAAGGCTGCATTTACTACAAAGTAAATGATGTTTTGACAATTGAGACCATGCAAGGCCCAAGCCAAAAATATCTCTGACAATCCTACTATAATAAAAAATTTCAAATTAACTACTGAGCTAACTTTTAAAATATCTTTGACCAACTGCCTGTAAAATTAACTTTTACAATAACTTCTGAATTAATGCTAAAATATCTCTAACTGTAATACTAACTGTGGTAGATTTTATTAAATCAAAATTAAGCTAGAGGTGGCCAATGTGGTTGAGAAGAGGTCAATGCTGAGTGATCTTGACATTTGGCTTTGTCTTTCTCGTTGATTAGTTCTCTGATTTGTCTTCTAATTTTAGCCTATTTTTATCTGTATATATCTTTACTGCCTATGCAGTAAATTATTCTTTTTCCTCTTTATCTGTCATTTATCTTTTTGCACCTTTACCCTTGACTGCTCTGTTTACCTCTTTTACCTTTCACTATCATAGTGAATCTTTTACCTTTCACTGTATTTTTCTTAACTATGTTCGTTTTCGTACTTTCATATGTTCTTCCACTCATAATCCTTTGGTGAATAAATCCTTTAAATCGAAATCTAGAGAGTTTAGATTTAAAAATTTCCTTGGAATTAGAAACACAAATTGATTATTGCATTTTTTGATATGTATATCACCTGAAAAATTCAAAACAATTATTAATTTAAAACATAGGGCCTCTGCAGGGAAGCGATATGGCTTGAAGGCAGTAGGAAATCTGTTGACAGAGTCTGGATAGTGGATTTTTTTTGGTTTCCACGTTTAGCAATGGCCTTTTAGGCCTTTTAGGAACATCACAGAGGTGATTATAGTAGTTTGAGAGCTTATTGCAATAACACATAGCTAAAAATATTTCAAATGGTTGGTGGTTTCGTCTTATGGTGTGGAAGCAGTTTCTAGTTTATCGCATGGTGCATAAGTGGTTAGGCTATTTGGTTTGAGGAGATGCGAATAATCATAGGGGCAATGTGTGGTGGACGAGAGGGTTGCAAAACTACCCATTTCGCAACCCCCCAAAAGTTTTAAACATTGGGTAGTTGGGTTTGCAAAAAGGCGCAAGGCCCGTCGGATTAGATGGTGGGGATCAGATGGTGGTCGAGCATTAGATTGGTCACGGGTCGAGATGATAGGTGGGTTCGGGGTTTAATGAAACGACGGGTTTAAATATGAAGTGAGTAGTAATGTATAGTGGGGCCCAGGGATATGCTGAAGCGGAGGGAAATTTTTTTTAAAGCGGAGGCTTTTAAAATACGAGTGTGGGTCGAGTTTTTAACATAATAGGGGTCGAGGTTTAATAAAAAAGATTTTATTTAAAAAGTGGGACCCAGGATAAATATAGTGGGGGAGGGATACTATTTTAATTAAAAACATTGTAAAAAATGGGTTTTTAACATGTTTTTAATGAAAAAGGGAAATGAGTAAAAAGGGGGAAGGGGTATTAGCATGGGAATGGAGATTTATAAGGGGAAAAGGTTAAAATGAGGGGGCTAGGGTTAAAAATGGGATTTTAGAGTATGGGGGTCTCAAAAATAGGAAAATTGAAAGGTAATGAAGAGAGTAAATGAAAAATAATTAAGGCAGTGAGATTCTGATTTTCATCACACTTAATCAGAAAATGAATCAAATGGTTGATGGACTTATAGGACCCCTTTGTCACCCATGATCTCCTTTCCTTTCTGAAAATAAATGATAGTCATGGAATATTATTTTCAACCTAAAAAATATAAGGAATACGCAGTCATCTGGTAAATCTTCCTTAAAAATACGAAGTCTATGATCTTTGTGGCCAGTGTCAACAGAGATGCAAGTTTGGTTTGTGAAGGTAAAATTTGTCCAATGACCTCCTAAGGTTGAATTTTGGGTTTATGATATTATGTGTTGGAAATAATTTTTTTATTATTATCAAGATTGGAATATATATATATATATATATATATATATATATATATATATATATATATATATATATATGATTTAAATGTGATATATTATGTTACAATTATTATATATATATTAATATAATTAACTAATTTTCAACCCTTAATTACATTAAATTCCGCATATATATATTTATTAAACCAAATCAATGTTGGTGGAAAATGTTAATTCGAACCATAGTTCGCATTTAAATTACATATGGTCCAATGCTCGTATATTAAGGTTCAAACATGGTGGAAGCATGAAGGTTGGATTAAACATGGAAAACCTTATGTATATACATTATGTAACGTATGTAAATGGTGGGTCCAATATATATTAAGGTGGAAGTGTTATAACAAAGGTTGGAGCGTAATATTTCAAAGGCTTTTAATTCGTTGCAAAATGGTAAGGAGGGATTCGAGGTTGGGTTTAAATCTGTGACCTCCCTTGGGCTAACTGTGTGTTTTACCATTAACCATTAGGTCATGGGCTGGTTAATTAAAATTATATGTGTGGAATTACTACTTGAAGGCTGTTGCAAATCCGGTTGCAGAGTGGAGGGGGCTAGCCTGCAAGCCAACCCTCCTCCATGTGACAAAAAACAATGTGACTGAGCTCCAAAATTCCACCATAAACGCAGATTTTAAGCGTGTTCTTATCCATCTAATGACGAGTTTAACACTAATTAATTTCCTCCTAACTAGCGGTAGATTTAGCGGGCACCACCATTTTCGGCGGGAATTGCCAACTTTGTTGGAGTTAACTCCAATTTTCTAGATTTGGAGGAGAAATTGGGGGAAAGTTTGTTTTTACCATAAATGAATCAATTTTCGACCAAATTGAGCTTAGAAAGAGTCATTATTGTCTAATCGGCATGCTATGAACACATTGGAATATATTGTAGAGGCAAAGGATCTCATCTAAAAAGGCTTTTATTGCCTTGAAGAATTTTGAAGCCTACAACAACCAAGAGGGAAGGCCATGCCTAGAGCATCTGGTAACCAAAATGAGTAAATAAATATTCATTTCTGATAGATTTCAACATTTTGAACTCATTGGAACAGGTTCCAATAGAATTTGATGCATGTAAATAGAAATTTTAGCACAATGCTAATATAGAGGCCCAAGCTATGGAGTTGAACCGAGGAGATGTAGCCCAGGAAGGGTGAAATCCATCATCAAAACTCTGTTTTAATGGATCAATTGTTATGGCTTACTATTATTTATGTTGCTACTATTTAGCCATTTAAATTCATGTTTTAAGCTTTCAAATTCACTCATAAAATTCAGTTTTAACTACCTCTTTGACACACATAAGCAACAAGGGAGCCTGTACTGTTACACTAAAAATTGTCATCCTGACATTATGCTATGTGTATGAGCTCATTATAACTCATACTTCTCCTTTTGCAAGTCTAAACATATTAGTTCTTCATGTCAAGCCTTGAAAATCAGAAAAAATTCCTAAAAGTCTCCTAAACTTTGGTATCGCACTTTCTAGCTATCTTGCCTGCGGTCCCTCACCCAATGTTCACCTATCCTGCGTACCTAAATGCAATTTATCTTTGTTATAGGTATGTACCCCTGTAAGATTAAAAAGGTGCAAGTAAATTCCAAAAAGCTCAATTAAAGTAAATTCTGGAAGCTTCTAGAATGGATTTTGCGGTGGCAGAACCGCTCTTGTGAGGTGCATGAATCCCTTACCTTATGAAGCTAACCCCTTGATGTGAGGAGCTTATCCCTTTGAAGGAGGATTCTATCCCTTCATACTTGGAACAAAAAACCTCCTCTTTTCCACTATAAAAAGAGGCATTGGGTAGCCTCAAAGGGAGTTGAAGCTTTAGAATATTTGAAGTTAAGTGCTCTTGAGATTCAGACTCAGTTGATTAAGACTTTTGTGAGGAGAGATTACATACCTCTATTAGTCTTGGTTGGAGGAGTGCAGAGCTTATCAAAGTAAAGGAGATTCTTGCTTCGGACCCCGGAAAGTCCTGTGCAACATCAAGGCTCAGGTTGTAAGGATTTTCTTCTTTTGAAATTAATACAAATATACTCATTTTTCTCAATAAGCTTTCAATCAATGGTTTATTTCATAGATTCCTTGATCAATATGATAAGCATGGTTTATGATTATTTCTATACAGGTGCTATGTAATATTTTTCTTTTTTGTGACTGTAGGTTTACGAGGAAAACTCCTTCAAGCGCGCGAGGGACAACAACGACTTCAAACAAGCACTGGATAAACGGTAAATCCTTAACACCTCTATAGAGCTTTTCGTAGATCGTATATGCTTAGAGAAAGATTAGTCTATTTGGCTATTTGTTGCTAGATACTTTTAGTACTAGGGAGATCGGTCTTGTCCGCAAGAAGGATTAATCCTCCAACAAATTGGCGACTCCACTGGGGAAGAACTTGCTGTTTTTGGTTCTCTTTTATTTTGATTTGAGGAAATGTTTTTCCTAGTTTTTGATTGATACACATCTGCCTGGGTAGCTTAGGTTTTCTCTGTTTTTGAAAATTTTGAGATCTTTTATGTTTTTCTTTAATTTTTCCTGGGACCGCACTTTGTCTTCTTTGCACAGTGCAGGTAGTTTCACATTTTTGCTTTAGTAAACAGTGCGGTACCGCACTTGTTCCTTCTGCAAGACTGCGGACCCTGTTAAAATTTTGAAAAACCTTCAGATTTCTTTCTTTAGTTTATCTTTATTTTAATTTAGAGTTTTTTATTTCTACCCAGATTGATGATTGTTTATGTCAAAAGCTTTATGTGAATGAATCTTAGTAGTATTGGTGTTTTAATGATTTTCTAGAATTTTTGCGTTTTGGATTGTCTTTCGCTTGGTCTTTGTAGCGATTCGAAGCATTGACTGTTTAAAATACCTGAGATTACATTGGTCTTTTGTCTTTTGCTGAATCTGGCCTGATTGTGAAATCATCCTTTATTGAGAAATAGAATTCCCTGTTTCTTTGCAAATCTTTAAAAAGAAACTTTGTTATTGGTTTTTGAATTTCATTTTTTATAAAAACATAATTGAGTGTTTTTGATCTGTTTTTTATTATGAAAAAACAGATCCTTAGTTTGCTGAATAACTAAGTAAAACATTCTTCAAAAAAATTGTAAAGCTTTTATTCAAATAGCTTATTAAAATTTGTAGGTCTCAGAATTAGTTTGATAGTTTTGAGTGTTTTTCATAGAATTTTGTAGATCTCTTTTGAAGAAAACTTGTTCTGTAGCTTCAAGTTTTTGAAAGTAAAATGATTTTCTTATGAGCTTTGATAGTTTGTTTCATTTTTGAGTTATTGCTGAAAAGACAAAATATTTTCTTTCAATTGCTCTTAATGTTTAAAGAAGGAATTTTTCAATAAAAGGATTGCATTCTCCAACTTTTCCTTAATTAGAATTTCATTGAAAGGAAACGATCTGATTATCATTTTTAGGTGCATTTTAGTGTTTTTGGAAGTCGAGTTTTCACACCATCAAATTTTCACTTCCACACCCATTGACTTAAGAAACAGCTCTTAAAAGTAACGCTTAATTAAAATCCATCTAGCAATTTTTTTATTTTCTAGGGCTCTTATCACCAACATAGCTTAAGCTAGTATCTTGGAGTAGGGAGTAATTAACTCTCCAAGGTAGTAAAACAAACAAGTAGACAAATCTTGCAGTAGGAAATAAACCCAATCGTAATTTGTATAATCTAGGAAGCTTCTCTTAAAGAAGTCAATCACGACATCATGTCCAAACCTTTGAGACAATCAATTCTGTCTCATTGGGGAAGATAGAAGATTTTGCGCGTATTACAAACGGTAAACCTCGGATTAAACATTGTCGAGGAGCCTGGGGTCACTTGTCGGTAAACCTCGAATTAACCATGTCGAGGAACCTTCAAGGGGATTGAGCTTGCTACTCTGCCCTTGCACGTGAGATCGGATCGTAGACTGTTTCCCCAGTTATATTTGTTACTGTTGGTAACCTTAGTGTCCATTATCTTAAGATTATTTCCTAAGGTGACGACGAAGGAAAGATCTCACTGTACCTGGAGCAGACGTCAACTAGACTCACTTGGACTCTCTAGGGGGTTCTCTTCACATGAGATGGTTTTGTGAGGAAACTTGTGCCAGTCTGTTTCATTAAGCAGGTTGTCGGGGTAACTATTCCAACCACCCTTTCTGTATTAAATTTCTACTAAGTTGGATTTCATCACCAACTAGTGTTTTTAGTATGGGGAGTTATTGTTTGTGTGTGGTTTGAACTCCTAGATTTTTAGGCGTGTGATTCAGCTGTTTGTTCTTTTAAAGACTTTAGGTGTTTTCTTTGAAATTTTCTTTGTTTGCATGTGATTAGTTAAATAATTAATCGTGGCAGAATTGCTGAGACAATCCCGGAGACTACAAGGGAAACCCCCTGAATATTCACCAAGTCAGCTTGAAGGGCTTCGTGCTCTGGTATCATCTAGTAGCGGTAGGATTAAATCAACAGAAGTTGGAACTTCATCCATAGTGGTTAATCCTGATTATCAAACACCCATAACATAACACATTCAAGAGCCGATTTCAGTTTCTGAAGTTATTGGTAGTATTTCTCCTGCCAGTGAATGGGCTGACAAACCTAAAACTGAACCTTCTGTTTTGGAAACATCTTCAGGATTTATTTCACCAACTTCCAGTGATCTTGGTTCACCTAGGGTAAGAAATATTGTCACTGACGATCTTCCATCTGGACTAATTTATATTGAAGAACTCACTAATCTAGATGAAGAGTTATCTCTTCCCAATTCCCCTCAATCGTTACATCTTAGGGAACGTGAATCAATTTTCTACAACCCTATTCGAACTACTGCTTGGTACTTATCTTTAACTAATTTTTTAGAGAATCCAGGTCTTTCTTTTTCTCCACCTCGAGTTCCATTTCATCCAACACCCAGAGGTTATTATCCGTCATCCATTATGGCAGGAGAATCATCCATGTTTTCCCAGACACTGGAATCATTTTTACATGGTGGTCCTTCTGTTCCTTCGGGATATCAGGCTCTGTCTGGTACTTTCTCGGGGGTAGCTCCTCAACCGATTGAAAACATGTTATCATCTCGTTTAAGTGGAATTAAAACTGAAACGTCGAACTAAGGGAAAATTTTTATGATGTCTGGTAATATTCTGAATCCGCAACCTTAAGGCATTGAGGTACCGCTTGGAGGGAAATCTCAGGGAAATTAGTTACCGCCTGGGGGGGAACCTCAAGGTAGTCAGTTACCGCCTGGGGGGCAACCTTCAGGAAGTCAGTTACTACCTGGGGGTCAACCTCAAGGTATCTTTTTCCTAGGACAAACTGTGGAATCATATTATTTTGGGGGACAACCCCAAGGGAAGTACATACCTCAGGGTTATCAACCTTCAGGACAGTACACACCCCAGGGTCAACCCCAAGCTCAATATGCTCCTCAGGGTCCTTATCAACCCCAGCTTCAGTACGCGCCTCAGGGTTATCAACCTCAAGGTCAATACCCAATTCAAGGTTACCAACAGCCTTCTGGTCAGTCATCTGTTCAAGGAGCCAGAAATTTACCATTCACGTGTCAACCCTACGTTCAACCAGGTTATGGTCCTTATGTTCAACCCTCTACGGGACAATATCCCGGAATGAATATGGTGTGGGATCCGTCCCAATATCAACAGCCTATGCAGCCTAATGTGCAGTTACCTTTTCAACCTGGACAACCTTTGGTTTCTGGTCCAACCTAGCAACTTGTCTAGCTTACTATTCAAACTCCTGCACCTAGTTCTGTTTAGCAGGCTGGGCCTAGTTCACCTAAGACTCCGCCTCAAACTGCTGCAACTGCTGCTATGTCTGTCCAACCTATAACACATATTTCTGGAGTATCTGTAACGTTGAGTTCGTCTATCCCTGCATCCGTGCAAATCCCTTAAGTCTCTGTACCCCAGTCAGGGCCTTTCGTTCAGACTTCGGTTCAGATGCCTGGAGGACAAGTCAGTACAAGTATAGTTGTCACAATTCAACCGCAATTCACGTATCAACCATACCAGGGATATCCTCAATTCGGTCCCGGTTCACAAAGTCCAAATTATCAGTATCAACCGTACCCTGGCTACACTTATCAGCAGCCTCAACAACCCCAGTTTGGTCCGATTAATCCTGGTTTCCCAGGAGGTTACATGATTCCTAACGCAAATCCAATTCCCATTTATCCTGGGTATCCACCTCCTGGAACTGCTCTGGCTACTCAAGGTTTTCGTGACCCTAACCGTCAGTTACCATTTATTGCAACTTTGGATTTACCTGATTTTATGCGCCTTATGAATGATCTGATTTTCTATTATCCGTATTAGCCGCCAATGCCGCATAAGTTGCCCAATGATATATCGAAGTTTGAAGGTAAGTCAGGAGAGGATCCATCAAATCATGTCATGACTTATCACCTCTGGTGTGCGTCTAATTCAATTATTGATGATTCGATTCGCTTACATCTTTTCCAAAAAACTCTTATTGGTCTTGCAGCCAAATGGTACATTGAGTTACCACGAGGCTCGTTTCATAATTTCAGTCAGTTAGCAACTGCCTTCTTGACTCACTTTCAGTTTCCTGTCAGATACGGCAATGGCACGGAATTATTAACTTCACTTAAGCAATCTACGTCTACGTATATTTCTGATCATATTAATGAATGGCAACGTAGAAGGCGTTTGGTGAAATTTTATATTCCAGATCAAATTTTGGCAGAATGGTTTGTTAAATCATTGTTACCCAAGATCACTGAAGATGTAGCTAAGGCCGGTGTTGTTACTGAAGAGCAAGTGATTGCTCAAGCTCAGTACCTTGATCTCGTTTACACGCGGTCAGGTACTTTACACGAAAAAATCCCCAACCTTCCAAAACAAGGTCAAATAGCTGCTTCTCCTTCAGGGTCTCATGCTGCTGATGGCATGATTGGTATAGTCAATATGAAAAATAAGAAGAAATCTTCAAATAATTCTTCTCCTATTATAACCTTACCAGATTCCTCGAAAGGAGAATCTTCCCCCGAAATTTCTGCCGACATTCACATCGTAGAGACATCTACGGCTAAATCTAAATCCGGTGGTAAAAATAAAGGGATGGGTAAAAACAAGAAAAATTCGAAAGAGAAAACTGATAAAAATGAATCCAATGACGAAAAGTGCAAGCCTCGTTACCCTTGTTACATTTGTGATGAGGATCACTTCACTAAGGAATGCCCACATCGTGCAGAGGTTGAAAAATTCATCAAAGGTTCACAACAACCTGTTGTCTTGAAGGATCCTTTTCCAACTCAAGATAGCAAGATGGTTGGTTCCACTTCGAATAATTTAGAAGAACCTATTTTTATGATGTCTCATGTAAGGATTGCGACGCGATCGCAAGATTATGGTACTAAGAGTCTTGTTGATGGGAAGGAAGCAGAATATTCTAATGCAAATACATCAACTACACCTCCTCCTATTTCTGGTCCGCTACAGATCGAGACACAAAATCTAGACTTAATAATCAAACCGCCTGCTAAAGGTGTTCTTCGTAAATCAACTTTCAATCCACATGCGAGAGCTGCTCAGAATTACAACATTGTTGAAGACTTAGCTATTTCCCCTTCAGCAATGTCAGCTTTGGAAGTGCTGCAATCATGCCCAGCACAGCGTAAAATTCTTTTGTCAGCTATAGGAGCTGTAGATGTTCAGGAATCTAATCTTATAATATTCGATTTAGAAAATAGTACACCTCGTCTACCTCATCAAATGGCTTTCCAGATACCAGTGTTAGTCAAAAACAGACCGATCTATCGGACTGTGATTGATGAGGGGGCTTCAACGTGTATTATGTCAATTTAGTGTTGGAAATCACTTGGTTCTCCTACACTTAACCAATCTCCGACGATTCTTAAGGCTTTTGATGGTCGAGGTTTTCACCCTTTTGGTATTTTGCAGGATTTACCCATCGGGGTCGAAGGTAAAACCGTAAATCTAGATGTGGAAGTGGTTGATGCCCCTCTAGATTACAACCTTCTTCTAGGTCGCAGTTGGTCTTATGCGATGACTGTTGTTGTTTCTTCGGTCTTTTGACTCATAAAATTTCCATATCAAGGAAAGATCATCACAATAGATCAGTTAATTTATTTCTCTTCTGACCCAGCCTCTACAGAAACAATCCAGCATGTTGGTAAAGCGACTATCCCTTATAAGGATGTTCGAGTAGGATTAGTTAAAGATTCTGGTTTACTAGGAACTTTTGCCTTTCCTCCTCCTAATGTATCGCCTGTTGTTGCAACTATTCACATGATTTTGTCAAATACTATTATGTTTGATGATCCTTGGATCATACCTTCTAATTCTGAGTTAGATTCAATTGAGGGCATGATGCCTTTGATTCCATTTGAACTTGCATACCAGGTCGTATAGTCACTTTCCGACACCTCTTCAACCGGAATCAATCCAATAAATGGGATCCCTGAGGAATCACTTTCTATATCTAGTTCAGGCACAGTGACATTTCCGGATGTTGTTCATACTGATGAACAGATTCGTGAATTTTTTTCTATTGATGATTTACCATGGGAAGATCTGCATCACTGATCTTTGTTTTTACCTGAACTAGATCATTTTGAAGATGATTTCACTTCAACTTTTACTGCTGAATATGTCAAAGAACCCCAGAATCCATTGCAAAATCCTGATTCTGAATTAAATTTGGAAAATATTTCTCGAACAGTTCCAATTGACATTTCAGTAAAACCAGGAATAATTGAAAACATTCATATAGGTGCTTGTTGTACTGAAGATGAAATTAAAGCTTATAAAGCCCTATTTCAAGAATTCCGTGATGTGTTTGCCTGGTCTTATGAAGAAATGCCAAGAATTGATCCGTCAATCTTCGTACATGAAATCAAGACTTACCCGGATGCCAAACCTGTTCGTCAACGTTTACGTCAAATACATCCTAGAAAAGTTGCTGCTATCAAAGCAGAAGTTGAAAAATTGCTGCGTGCAGGTTTCATTTATCCAATTCCCTTAACGGATTGGGTATCAAATATTGTTCCTGTCACTAAAAAACAAGGAACGATATGAGTATGTATCGATTATAAGGATATCAATCGAGCCTGTCCCAAAGACAATTATCCAACTCCCTATATCGATCAAATAATCGATGATTGTGCCGGTAGCGAAATGTTTTCCTTTATGGATGGCTTTTCCGGGTATAATCAAATAAACATACTCCCTGCTGATCGGCCAAAAACAACTTTTATTTTTCCATGGGGGACATTTGCTTATCGCAAACTACCCTTTGGATTGAAGAACGCTGGAGCAACTTTTCAAAGGGCAATGTCTTATGCGTTTCATGACATTAAGCACATTGTGCAGCCGTATCTCGATGATTTACCTGCTCATTCATCATGCAGGGCCGACCATATCACACACTTACGAGCTATCTTTATGAGGTGTCAGCATTATAAGATTAGGCTGAATCCACACAAATGTGTTTTTTGTGTCGATTCGGGTCGTTTACTGGGCTTTGTTGTCTCGAAATCAGGCATTCGCGTCGATCCGTCGAAGGTCGAAGCTATTATTAAATTACCTCCTCCTTCGAATTTATGCCAACTCCAAAGTTTGCGGGGAAAGCAAACTTTTTACGTCGGTTCATTCCTAATTATGCCGAGCTTACAAAGGGTTTCACCCTGTTGTTGAAACAGAATATTCAATTCTTTTGGGACGAGATCGCTTATCGATCTTTCGATGCACTTAAACACACGTTGACCCATGCACCGTTATTGCATCCTCCCAACTACAACCAGGATTACATTTTGTATCTCACTGCTTCTCTTTTCACCATTGGGATGGTGTTAGTTCAGGAAGGCGAACCTCATACTGAACATGTGATTTACTATCTTAGTCGAAATCTGCATCCGACCGAGATCAAGTATACACATGTGGAGAAATTGGCATTGGTAGCTGTCCAAGCTGTCCAAATATTTAGGCACTACATCTTGTTACGTAAAACCACAGTCATTTCTGATTGCAACCCTATGATGTATATTTTAACCAAACAATTGCTAGGGGGCAAGTATTCCAAATGGATAGTTATCCTGCAGGAATTTGACTTGGAGTTTGAGAAATCCAAGGCAAAGAAATCTTTGGTATTTGCGGAACTGATGTGTGATTTTCCCTCTACTGATACTGAAACTGTGGCAGAAGAACCCATTGTGGACGAATATTTGTTTCTTATAAGTACTCTTGATCCATGGTATGGAGATATTATTGTTTATCTCCAAACCCAATCTTTTCAGCCCGAAATTTCACAATCTCAGCGACGGAAAATACGCTTCCAATCCCAACAGTATAATATCATTGGTGATACACTCTATCGTCGTGGAGCGGATTCTGTTTTCAGACGTTGTCTTGTTCATGAAGAAGTTGAAAAGGTATTAAATGACTGCCATTCTGGAGCATGTGGCGGTCATATGTTTGGGTATCCCACAGCCCAAAAGATATTGCGCGCTGGCTATTTCTGGCCATCATTATTCAAAGATTGTATTTATGCAGTCTGGAAATGCCACAATTGTCAACTTTTTGATCGTAAAATGCGCACGCCACTAGCTCCTCTTCATCCCATAATTGATGTTGGTCCTTTCACGAAATGGGGTATCGATTTTATTACATGTAACCCTCACTCGGTCGGGGGGCATGCATATATTATCTTAGCAGTGGATTATTTTACTAAATGGGCCGAGGCGATGCCTACATTTTCGGCTGACGGCAAGACTACTGCAACTTTCGTATTTAATCACATAATTGCTAGGTTCGGTGTTCCTCAAGCCATTATTACAGATCATGGAAGTCATTTTCGAAATGTCATGATGACTGAACTGACAGATCAACTTGGCCTGCGCCACGATAGTTCCACTCCATATTATCCACAAGCCAATGGTATGGTCGAAGCTATAAATAAAGTTTTAGTCACCATGATTAGACGAATTATTGGCATTCACAAAATGAATTGGCATTCCATGTTGTTTTCAGCACTTTGGGCATATCGAACCTCAGTAGAAACATCAACTGGTTTCACTCCCTTTCAACTCGTTTACGGTCTGGAAGTTGTGTTTCCGATTGAATGCGAAATTTCGTCACTGAAATTAACCATAGAATTACTCCCAGTTATGTCTAAAGAGGAGAAATGTTTCCTGTACTTAGCTCAGCTGGACGAAAATCGACGAAATGCCGTAATAGCAAACGAGGCTCATGTTAAACGAATAAAAGCTCAGTATGATAGAAGTGTTACCCCTCGAAATTTTTTAGAAGGAGACCTAGTCTTAGTTTATGATCAAGCCAATGATAAGCTAGGAGCTGGGAAATTCGTGCCCATGTGGCATGGTCCTTTCATTGTTAAGAAAAAGCTGGCAAAAGGGGCCTATGAGCTGATAGATTTTGACGGTGTCCCTTTAGATAAACCCAGAAATGGGCTTTATCTGAAGCGATACTATGCTTAACGTGGTATGGAGATTTTTTATTAGATTAGATTTCTTTACTGCTGGTGTGTTTTAGATTAGAAAAGCATGCTTAGTTTAGAAGTGTGTTTATCACTATTCTTGCTTATCTGAGTTTTACTCTTGATATCACAGATGTCGACGTCTCTTCAAACCTACATTGGTTTTGCTGATGGTGCTTGTCGTAGTACACGAAACATCTCTTCCATAGCTTGGGTTATCTATTCACCCTCTGACGAGTTAGTATCCATGCATGGGGTAAGCCTTGGTCAAACAACGAATAACATTGCCGAGTATAGTGCAGTGACTGAGTTATTATCTGAATCCATATCATTTGGAATTCGGAGTTTGATTGTTAGGTTGGATTCTGAACTTGTTGTATTACACCTTAATAGGGTTTATGCCATTAGAAATCCGGTGTTATTATGGTTATTTTTAAGAGTTCGTCTCTTGGAACATGAATTTGACTACATTGAATATCAACATATTCCAAGACATTTAAATACATTAGCAGACGCAGTTGCTTCTAGTATGATAAATCGACATTTGCAATGATCAAAAAACATTAAAAAAAAACAACATTCATAACATGAACACAGATAGCTGGTAAATAGTGATATATCATAGTATAGAAGTGTTTTCAAAAAATATACATCATCTTCAATCATAGGTTGGAAACACCTTATGATCGGCAAAATAGTAACACAAAAGGTCAAAAATATGAGTCTACAACACGATCATCCCATCATTGATGGTGATCACGATAAGAAACCACTGCCCGAGCCACCTTACACAGGAACCTCCTAAAAGTTCCTGGAACACCAATCACGTATCTCTGCAATCTGAGTGGAATGTCATCTATGTCTGTCTCCGGAATATCTAGAGTCAAACGCTCTATATGATGCTCTAAATCAGTCAAGTTTTCTGTTGATTGGCCTACTGGGGCTGGTGCGGCTGCAACTGGTTGTCTTCTGTCATAAGGCTGGAGATGCGCTGGTCGCCGTGGGCCCACATCTATATTCAAAAAACTTTTGGTTACTAATTGACAAGACGATCAAAAATAAAAAAATTTAGAATTTAAAATTCGTTGAAAATGATTTTACCTGATTCATCCCACTGTTCCCCTGTTGGGAGACTCATCTCTCGGTCGCCGCGGAAATCTATCCCGGCGTATGGAAAGTCCTCTATGACAAAAATTTTGCGGTCCAGCGAACGAAAATATGAAGAAGGAAATCGAACGATCTCAGCGCCCTCAATACCATGACGGGCCATCAGTGCGACCCAACGAACCATCCTAGGTTCTTGAAGACGACCAGCATCAACAGGAATAATCTGTGGAGCTAGCATAGGGATCCTCTCTAGAGAAAATGTGACAAATATGGATCCATATCCAAAGTTATTTAGTTTTCCATTATTCGCTCTAGTTAGTTGGCCTTTTATATTAGCCAACACAGCTTCGCACCAGTTGAAAATGGTGCCGCGAAAACAGTCCACAGCAATGCGCATCTGGGAACCGGTAGCCACATGCAGTGCGGCACTCCCACACATTCTGGTAACAGTAAATGCAATCACTTTCAGCTCGGGACGGATGATAGTTTTTATATCAATCCGTTTGTCCCTAGGGCCTGCTTCATCATTACAAAACTCTTGTCGAAGGCTAGCGACAGTTTGGCCACCTGGCCTAGTCCCAAACAAGGAAAGTTATTCGCCCCTCTTGGACAAACCAGTCAGAAAATAAATATCCTCTAGCTCAATTTCGAGCTGGTGGCCGCCAATAATGAAACACTGGTCCTGCACGTTCCACCTGTTTACCAGCCATGTCAGGAGGTCTACCTGTGCCCTCATGCCTTGGATGGCCAAAAATTTATACAGACCGCATGCTCTTAATGCTTGCACTGTGGGAAAATGGAGCATTGCGGCTTCGTCCACGTCCTCATGCTCACGTTCTCTCCAAATCAACATCTTGTTAATCCTACAATGCATAAAAATATAGATTAGAACAATCTAATTTGAAAATTTTTGGGCGGCAAAAGAGAAATTTGATTTTTAAATTCAAACGCGCTAGGACCGCACTTTATCTTTGTACACAGTGCGTAGGAACGCACGTGCTCTGTGGGGAAAGTGCGGACCCACGACTTTTTTCTTTGTAGAAAAAAGTCGGGGTCCGTAGGTACCATGTGTGTCACCTGCGAACCCCCGCAGGCGATTTTCAAACTATTTTTCTCCCTTAAAAATAAAATCTAAAGCCTAAAAACAAATTGTAAACAGATGAAATACAAGATTACGAGGTCATGGATTACCTGGGACTGACGGTTCTCGATTTCGATGGACAAATTTTCCAGAATCTTCACAGGAACTTTTTTACCCAAAAGCTTCTACTTTTCACTCTGAACTTGAGCGGTAAAAATGAAATTGAAAAAGTCATTTTTATAAGTTTTTTTGAATAGATGAATTTTCAATTTGTTTATTTTTCACTTTAAAAGGGTATTTCTGAAGCATTTTTACTCATCTTAAATAGGTATGTGTAATGTCTCAAGTTTTTGTGCAGAAATTGGATTTTTCAGGAGAATTGATCATTTTTCAACAAAGAGCATACTTTTATCACTTTTTCGGACTCTTTCAATAAATTCACGAAAAAGAGAAACATTGGAGTTCTTTGTTAAGCCCTTTTTAGACTCTCTAAACATGAAAATATTTTCGAGTACTTGATTGTTCAAACTCGTTAAAGTAAGTGAATAATCGTCCCTTCAGTATAAGTTTACCCCTTTTACGGACTAAAATGGACTACTTACGAAAAAGGTATGTGTTGACTAAATACGATCAATAGAGTTCTCTCCCACATTTTTTTATCCTTTTTAGGGCTCGAGAGACTAAATTTACGAAAAAGTACACCCATGGAGTTTTCTTAATTTTTTTTTTCTGACTCCCTAAAATTGAAAAACACCGAATTTCTCCTATACTGGACTCATTAAAATTTAACAGTAAAGGACCTGTTTAATTTTCAAACAGGAACGAACCACTCCTTCTTAGGGTTCGAATCTTAAACTAGGTTGGACTCATCTGAAGGATGAGCTTATAAACAAACAAATGTTATCCTCCTCAAGCTTGTCAAAAATAAAGAGGTACTTACCAGAAATGGTGGGGGAAAAAGAGAAAAATGGACTTGTTTGTTGTATTTTGATTTTCGAAAATCTAGTTAACCACTCTTGAACACGACACTTTCAATCACCTAGGTTGGGAAATCCTTTGCCTAACAGTTAATCAAACCTCATTTGAAAGTCTTCATCCGGTTCCTGGGTATTAGCTTTGGGTCAACTGTCACCGAGCCATCTGCAGTGTCGTTATGTGTTCAAGAGTACAGTTCAAATAAACCATTCATCTACAAAATATATGTCATCCATTTTTGACCATCCCTGAGTCAGTCCTTGCTGATATGTTTTCAAAACTTGATCTATGATTTCGTGTTGTGGGCTTGCCTACAACAGATCACTTTCTATCGATGACAACTCATTATATAGGGAGTTGATCTAGAAATCGTCAGTACCTTGAAATCTGCATGCCTTAATGGCAAGTTTCTCGCCTTCAACGACAGGTTGCATCATTGACCTTCGATCGAATGATTCCGTGACATGTTCGACTTCAGATCATTCATTCAGATTTCATGGATTGTACTGGGTACTTTGAGAGCCATTGACATTACTGGTGGTTACTCTCACACTTGTTAACTGTTTACATCATTGACTGGTAATCAAGTGGTTTCTACCATGTTCGACTTCGACACATTTATTCACATGGATAGAATCGTACTAGTTCGAGATGCGGAAATCAAGACCCTAGATCTAGTTTCTACCATCTAGGTTGCGAGATTTTTTTTTATCTTACAATAGACTATTTACAAACAGATGGCTGCGTCCATACTGTGTCTACACATGTCTATACTGTGATGTACTCAAAATCATTCCTGTATCAGAATAGTTTGAATTAGTTAGTTTTGATCTGAGTATGGGAATTCCTACCTCAGCGATGATATATATATTTTGCATTGAATGTTTTTACAGGTTTCGACTGGGGTGACCACAGGATGGTCCTTGAAATGATAAAGTACTACACTCTTCATATATGACAGACTTCAGCATCATCTATTCCAGAATTTTCACTTTAGGGGGCAATCTATTACACTAAAAATTGTCATCCTGACATTCTGCTATGTGTATGAGCTCATTATAACTCATACTTCTCCCTTTGCAAGTCTAAACATATTAGTTCCTCATGTCAAGCCTTGAAAATCAGAAAAAGTTCCTAAAAGTCTCCTAAACTTTGGTATCGCACTTTCTGGCTATCTTGCCTGCGGTCCCGCACCCAATGTTCAGCTTGCCTGCGTTCCTGAATGCACTTTATCTTTGTTATAGGTGTGGACCCCTGTAAGATTAAAAAGGCGCAAGTAAAATCCCAAAAATCTCAATTAAAGTAAATTCTGGAAGCTTCTAGAATGGATTTTGCGGTGGCAGAACCGCTCTTGTGAGGTGCATGAATCCCTTACCTTATGGAGCTAACCCCTTGATGTGAGGAGCTTATCCCTTTGAAGGAGGATTCTATCCCTTCATACTTGGAACATAAAACCTCTTCTTTTCCACTATAAAAAGAGGCATTGGGTAGCCTCAAAGGGAGTTGAAGATTTAGAATATTTGAAGTTAAGTGCTGTTGAGATTCAGACTCAGTTGATTAAGACTTTTGTGAGGAGAGATTACATACCTCTATTAGTCTTGGTTGGAAGAGTGTAGAGCTTATCAAAGTAAAGGAGATTCCTGCTTCGGACCCCGGAAAGTCCTGTGCAACATCAAGGCTCAGGTTGTAAGGATTTTCTTCTTTTGAAATTAATACAAATATACTCATTTTTCTCAATAAGCTTTCAATCAATGGTTTATTTCATAGATTCCTTGATCACTATGATAAGCATGGTTTATAATGATTTCTATACAGGTGCTATGTAATATTTTGCTTGTTTGTGACTGCAGGTTTACGAGGAAAACTCCTTCAAGCGCGCGAGGGACAACAACGACTTCAAACAAGCATTGGACAAATGGTAAGTCCTTAACACCTTTATAGAGCTTTTCGTAGATCGTATATGCTTAGAGAAAGATTAGTCTATTTGGCTGCTTTTTGCTAGATACTTTTAGTACTAGGGAGATCAGTCTTGTCCACAAGACGGATTAATCCTCCAACATTTGCATCAAGCATAAGATCAGTAAATAAGTTTTATATCTGAAAATGAAATTAGCACAACAATAACTAACATTCAAATTCAGATCAAGTGGGTATTAGACCACAAGGTTGCTAAGGTTATTTTCTTGATAGTTTCTTGAAGATTTGTGCAATTTTAATGGTTACAAATTTGTGATGATGACAAGGTTAAAGTTGTAGAAAGGTGAAGGGAAATTGTTGGTTGAAAGTCCTGAGATTAGAACCAGAAGGAGAGATGAAAGAGCATCATCTTCACCCAAAATTCCATTCATATCTGCACTTGAAGAACCTCAAGTTTTGTCTTAATAATTTTTTATTGAAGAGGTGAAATTTGTACAAAAAAATGAGTTGATTTAAGCAGTACAAGCATCAGAATTTGAGCTTGAATCCATAGCCATCATGTTAGGCGTTGGAGAGACTCAAGGAAATTCAGAAGAGGAAGATGTCAAGAGAGACTTCAAAGACATACAGAGGATGGTTAAAGTTATGTTTGATGTAGTTACTGCTGGGATGTTAGGAGAAGTTTCTAAGCTTCCATATGGAGAAGGAACTTCATATGGTAAGAAGGATGAAGAGAAGAGTTCAAAGGGAAGTTGAGGAAATCCACCTCCATATCCACCATCTTCATCATCCTCATCATCGCCATCAGCATCATCTTCTACTTCTACAACAAAAACCACTCACACTCGCTCAAAAGCCACAAAAGGAAAAAATCCATTACTCAAATTGGACATTAATTTTGAACTACCCATGTACAATGGCGAGGAAAATGCAGAGAGGCTTTACAATTGGATACGTCAATTGGAGGTGTATTGAATAATTAAGAGTCTTCATGAAGATGACATAAATATCCATTTGGCTTCATTAAGGCTAGAAGGAGCAACACTAGTTTGGTGGGAAGCAAAGACTCAAGAGGAAATGTGAATCCATGGTAAGATATCCATTTCTTGGGTTGAGTTTATTTCTTCCATTAAAATATAGTTTTTTCCATTAGCCTATATGAAAAAAGATATTATGAGTTGGAAAAATTTTAAGCAACTCAAGGGTCAAACAGTTCAAGAGTATACCCAGTTGTTTAGAAAGAGAGCTTTGTTGTTAGGAGTAAACTTGAATTATACACTCTTGAATACATTGGGGGTTTACATTCATATTTGAAACATATTATTCTTATGTTTAACCCAAGCAATTTAGATGAAGTTTGTGTACAAGCCACACACTTAAAGCCAAGAGGGAAACAAAGCATATATGAGAAAGGTGAAAGTGAGGGTAAAGGAAAAGGAAAGTTTTATGGAAGAGGAAAAATAAATAGCTTTGTAAAAAGAGAGAAGGAAAAACTCATGCAAAAACTGGTCAAATACTAGCCATGATGAAGACCATTGTTGGAAACTTCATCCAGAATTGAAACCAAATAGATTGAAAGCTAAAGATAAGGGAAATTTTTTTGCTATAGTTGAACATGACTTAGGGTCAAATTCAGGAGATGAGACAAAGATTAAAACCATGGGTTTGAAATGTAAACATGTTGCAAGCACTAGTTCTTCAAATTGTTCAAATGATGCTCATGGTGAAGATATAAGAATACAACTTTTCCATATTAGAGTTGTCTCTAAATATACCAAGATTGATACACTTTTTGATAGTGGGTCACAAGCTAACTTGATTTCCAAATATTTGGTTAAGCAACTAGGCCTTGAAACTATTAGACATCCAATACCATATCCTTTGGGTTGGATATGAATGAATGCAACTTTCAGGTTACAAGGAAGTGCTTACTAAGATTTGCCATCAACTCAAAATTTCTTGATGAAGTTGAGCTTGATGATGTGCCACTTGAGATATCAAGTATTGTATTCGGAAGTCCTTATCTGTATGATAGGAAAGCAATATTTCATTTCCATGAGAACAAGTTTCACTTGTTTAAGGATGGTATTGAGTACATAATTAGAGCGCATAAGAAGAAGAGAGGCTTGTCTCCTATACATGCAAGTAAAATGAAGAGGATAGTGAATGCAAGTCAGAACTGGACATTGTTAATGATCAAACAAAGAGATGTTTTGAATCACACTTTTCAAAAAGATTCTTTTGCTTGTAATGAGTTGTTTCAAGATGTTAAAAAGTTGCTTTTTAAATAAGGTGAAAAAGATTTAAAACATTTTCAACAGTCAATAGTAGTGTTGAGTAGTGTTGGAAAAAAGATGCTGGTGCAAGAGAGTGAAAAGGTTAAAGAGAAAGTGACAAAGCAGCTTGGTAGAGAAGGCATGGGTTCCAAAAATGATAGTTTATGGTTTCCAAAAGGTACATGGCAACGGTGAAGATACTTGGTCAAGAGTTGACACAAGTCCAAAGAAAAAGCAACTAAAAATCGCCATGGTGACATTGTGCGAGTTGAGAAAGTTTTTAAGTTTCCTTTGATTGTTGACCAAGGTAGGAACAAGATGGTTTATGCAAGAATAGATTGTTGTTCTGCAAATTCAGAAATATTACAGCATGACAATGTCAATGACAGTAAGAGAAGGTCGCAAGAATCGAGGAAAAATTTGACTTTTTGTGAAAAGATCCAAATGATGAAATTGGGAAAGTTTCAATGGATAAAGGCAGTAAGGGTGAGGGAACAAGACCCTCATCCACATGATCAGTAATCAGAGATATTTTGGGTTCCAGAAGGCTTCTAGTGGGGAGGAATGATCAAAGGCTCAGTATTTTAACTCAAAAATGAAAGTGCTCAGAATTGAATGAAACTAGAACGACAACGACTGGCCCGTCGCAAGGAATCTAAAAGAAATTGTTTCATTGAAAACCAATTTTGGATGAGGAAGTTATGCTCTGTTGATCATAGTTCAGAACATGCAATTTTTTATAAAAAAAGTTGTAGAACATGTATAGGCTGATGACTTGGTAGCCCAGTCAACATTCAAGGAATCTTATTCAGTTTTTTTCCAATGGAACTGTAGCAAGTGTCATTGCATGATTCAGCAGTTTGATTTGTGAAGGTAAAATTTGTCCAATAACCTCCTAAGGTTGTATTTTGGGTTTATGATATTATGTGTTAGAAATTATTTTTTATTATTATTAAGATTGGAATTAATATATATATATATATATATATATATATATATATGATTTAAATGTCATATAATATGTTATAATTATTATATATATTAATATAATTAATTAATTGTCAACCCTTAATTATATTAAATTCGGAATATACATATTTATTAATCCAAATCAACGTTGGTGGCAAATGTTAATTCGAACCATTGTCCACATTTTAATTACATATGGTCCAAAGCTCGTATATTAGGGTTCAAACATGGTGGAAGCATGAAGGTTTGATTAAACATGGAAAACCTTATGTATATACATTATGTAACATATGTAAATGGTGGGTCTGATATATATTAAGGTGGAAGCGTTATAACAAAGGCTGGAGTGCAATATTTCAAAAGATTTTAATTCGTTGCAAAATGGTAAGGGGGGTCGAAGTCCAGTTTGAACCTGTGACCTCCCCCCGGCTAACCGCGCATTTTACTGTTACGCCATGGGCCGGTTCCTTTAAATTCTATGCACAGACTTACTATTTGAAGGTTGTTGTGAATTCGGTTACGGAGCGGAGAGGGCCAGCATGTAGGCTAACCCTCCTCCATGTGACCAAAAACTATGTGACCGAGCTCCAAAACTCCACCATAAACGTGGATTTTAAGCACGTCCTTATCCATATAATGACGGGATTAACACTAATTAATTTCCTCATAACTAGTGGCGGATTTAGTGGGTACCACCGTTTTTAGTGGGAATTGCCAACTTTGTCGGAGTTAACTCCAGTTTTCTAGATTTGGAGGAGAAATTTGGGGAAAGTTTGTTTTTTCCATAACTGAATCCATTTTCGACCAAATTGATCTCAAAGAGAGTCATTCTTGGCTAATTGGCATGCTATGAACACATTGTAATAGGTTTCAGAGGCAAAGGATCTCATCTACAGAGGTGTTTGTTACCTTGAAGAATTTTGAAGCCTAGGGGCACCAGAAGGGAAGGCCATGCCTAAAGAATTTGGTAACCAAATTGAGTAAATAAGTAGTCATTTCTGATATATTTCGACATTTTAAACTTATTGGAACAAGCTCCAAGAGAATTTTATCCATGTAAACAAAAATTTGAGCGTAATTGAGCTAATACAGAGGCCTAAGCTATGAAGCTGGACTGAGGAGATGTAGCCCAGGGGGGGTGAACTCCTTCATAAAAAATCTATTTTAATGGATCATTTGTTATGGTTTGATTTTATTTATGTTGCTATTGTTAAGCCATTTAAATTCATGTTTTAAGATTTCAAATTCACTCATAAAATTCAGTTTTAATTACCTCTTTGACACACATAAGCAACAAGGGAACTGTACATCAAGCATAAGATCAGTAAATCAGTTTTATATATGAAAATGAAATTAGCACAGAAATAACCAACATTCAAATTCATATCAACCTCCTACAACAATTTTATCTAAATCCACCACCAAAGATGCCTACCTTGCCCCTGTGGAGAAACCCTTTATTTTTCCATAATCTCATTGGACAAAAATATGAGTTGACATGACTCCATGCCCAATGGATCTGTCTCTTTTCTTATCAAGAGACCGTTAAAACATAAAAACTTGTTGATCTTATTACCTTTCCTAATATCATATTTTTTGAGTAACCTAAGTGAGAGAGCCCTCTCTAGGGTAGAAGGGATATATTCTGGCCCAAAGTGGTTTGTGGTTACCTCTATAATTGGTTTTTTCAGCCTATTGAAATCATAGAGTGCTAACAGAAGCATCACCACTTTCCAAGATACTCCTCATCCAATCCGACACTGGAATCGAACTTATGTGAAAAAAATTTCCATGTAGGCATTCACACAACACATGTCATAGGAGGTCTTCATTTAATACAAAAATACATGCTCATAATGGTGTAATGTCATGCTACATTCAGATCCAAACTGTGCATAATTTTGTCCACATATTGATTCTTAATTCACCTTTTTTTACAAGCCAATATAGAGTTCAAACGGGAAATAAAATTCACACAAACACTACAACTTAAACAATCTCACTCACTATCGTATTTATGTACAAAAAATAAAACCTCATATATTTTCCATTTTCCTGGGCTCTCCCTTGAGGGAGTCAGGCCCATATGGGCATTGATACAAAATTAAAAATTATAGGAGAAGATATGGTGCATAGATTCACTCAAAAAAAAATTTATATTACTCACACAAAACCAAAATACAAGCCACATAAATCCGACATGTTCTAAACAAGGAGACTATTGTTGAGACAATCTCTCAACAAATTACAACAACCAACAAACCTAATATATCAATTTACTAATGTACATATTATTTCCAACTTTTATATATATATATAAGTTGAACACAAGAAAAATCACACATAGCCCTTAACCCAAAAGGAAAAATATACATAAAATGTAATAGATCTGAATTCTTTTGAATTATATTTTTTTAATTATTTTTCAAATATATTTAAATTAATATTTAAATACTGTTTTATTCACCTCTTTGTTCGTATCAATTTTTTTCCTACCATTTACATAAATTGAAAAACCAAAAATTTTATCTCAAAATGGAGCCATCCACTAAGATTCCACGTGTTTTTTTATAATTTTTTTGGTTGTGTAACTTTTATGCCAGTGAATATATATTGAAACAAAAAACATAAAAATGATATGCCATTGGATAAATGATTCAATGTTGAATGTCGTAGAATTAACTCTATTACATAATATTAAAAATATGGAGGAGTTTCACCCCACGGAAGTTGTAGATGTAGAAAATCCTACGGCAAGGGAGTTGAGCAATTTCATAAATCTTGGTTGAAGGGCTAGCAATGATTTTAGAAAATACCTCAATTGAGAGTTAATTAAACCCTTTATTGAGGTATTCGTGGTTAAATAATGTATAAATTTGAATAAATAATATATTATTCACCGAGATTCTCCTGATCACACACTATTTTAGCGTCATGCATAATACAAAATCTCTTCTACCATTGATCATCACATGCGGAAATAAAATCAATTGCATGCATACATTAAAACCACAAACAATCACACATATGAACACAGTATTTAATGGGAAAGCTTAAAACTGAAAACCCCAACTATCTGTATATTATATGTCATGGAGATCATGTAACAATCATAGTACAAAATCTCCTCACAAGCTCTCATGCACACCCTCAATTGCTACACACTATCAAGCTAGATCTAGCAAAACACATGCTCCAATCTTTTGCCACTTGATAGCCAGCCTCTATTGCATTTTCAATGCTATGGGATGGCTTCATTAAATAGATAAACCACCTGGCTTGTATTACGCAATCCTCATGGGATTCTCCACCTATCTGTGTGTTGCAAATAGCAACAGTATAGTCACAACTGATAGTTAACATGCTCTTTCACCTATTTCTGCACTGGTCTCCACTGAAACTGTCCATGCACTGAAGTTAACTGATGCATTCTTTAGTTGATTAATGAGTTTATAATTAGTGAATTAATTAATAATAAATTCACACCACTCTCACTAATTGTATCAATTAGTTAAACTGAATACAAATAGCTCAACTATGTTTAGATTAGTTAAACTAAATACAACTCCACTAACTTCCTCAATCAACTCCACCAAACTCTGTCACATGAGTTCTAACTGAAGTATCCATGCAAAGGCTCCACATAATCTAATATTTGACATATCTATTTTTAGACTGGCAATATAAAAATAGATTCCGCCCAATATGTCTAAAAATAGAAGTCCATCTATTTTTCCAACTTGACCAACCATCCACAAATAGCATCCTGCAACTCATAGAACATGATCCATATGTCTAAAAATAGACATAGTCTAAAAATAGACTTCGCGCCAAAAATAGCCTACGGGCCCACTTAGTGAAGGCGAATTGTTTCCACAAAGCTCATCATCTTGTTGCAATCTCAACACTCCCTCTCAACAAGATATGGATTATCTACAACCTCTATCCTGCCCCTGTGGTATTCGAATTTTCTCCTGGTGAGTGCCTTCGTCAAGATATCAACATCCTGATCCTCCATGGGAATGTATGAAAGTAACATGATCTTCCGCTGCACACAATCTATGATATGATGATACCGGATGTAAATGTGTTTAGATCTATCATGAAATACTGGATTAACCGAGAGTTTGATGCAACTCTGATTATCACAATAAATCACAGTAGGATCCAAGTGTGAACCGAACAACCCGACCAGGATCTTCCTCATCCATATAGCCTCACATGCAGCCAAAATTGCTGCCATGTACTCGGCCTCCGCTGAACTGAGTGCCACGGATCTCTGTTTCCTGCTATACCAAGAAAATGTTGTAGACCCGATACTGAAAATCCCTCCAGATGTGCTCTTTCTGTCCGTTGGGCTCCCTACCCAATCTGCATCCGTGAAGCCATGCAGCTTGAACTCATTCGACTCTCTGTACCACAATCCATATCCCGATGTGCCCCTGAGATACCTTAGGACATGCTTGCCTGCCTTCCAAAAGATCTTGGTAGGCTTAACCATAGCTTTTGAAATCTGGTTAACAACATAGCATATGTCCGGTCGTGTATTGACTAGATACATGAGCAAACCAACCAACTGTCGATAAACAGTGGCATCCACTACCTCTGCCGAAGTAGCATCCTCCTTCCTCCATCCACCAGGAAGAGGAGTATCAACAGGCTTGCAGCCATGCATGTTGAACTTCTCTAGTATCTCCAGGGCATACTTTCCTTGAGAAACAAACAATCCATCACTGCGCTACCAAATTTCCAATCCCAGGAAATAATGAAGGAGGCCCAAGTCCTTCATCTCAAACTCCTTTTCAAGATCAGCCTTGCATGAGTGTATCAAAAGTTCATCACCCGTCAAAATATCAAATCATCCATAAAGTACGATGATCGGCAACTTACCCTCCACCACAATCTGGTATAGGTTAGGATCCGCCTCACTCTTGGAGAATCCAAGTCCAGTGAAATAATTGTCTATCCGTGTGTACCAAGCACAAGGTGCTTGTTTCAACCATAGAGCGCTCTCTTGAGTCTTCACACATGCGACTCGCTGCTGAAGATCTCAAAACCTTCAGGCTTCTCTATGTACACCTCCTCCTCAATGACTTCGTTGAGGAACATAGTCTTCACATCCATCTGATGAATGTGCCACTCCATCTGCGCTGAGAGAGCAAGAATCGTCTGTATGGAAGAATACCTTGTGACAGGTGCAAAGGTCTCCTCATAATCGATCCCCTCAATCTGTGAAAAGCCTCGAGCAACAAATCTTGCCTTGTACTTCTCCACACTCCTGTCAGCTGCCTGCTTCACTTTGTAGATCCATCTCGAACCCACCACTGATTTCCCCTCCGGCCTCGGAACAATCTCCCATGCACTGTTTCTGACAATCGAATCATACTCTTCCACCATGGCATCTACCCATGCGGGATCCTCCACAGCTTCCTCGAAAGAGGATGGCTCTGTCACGATACACTTGCTCACAAGAACCATGTATCCAGTATACCAGTCAGGTGAATGTCTCTGTCTGCGCTGTGATGTAGGTGCTCCTACAACCTTCTCTGCATCTTGAGCCAGTCGCTCAGCTTTTGTAGTGCGCTTCCGCCCTCTGATGGTTGGTGCTGCCTGAGTGGTCTCCTCCACTCTATGAACCTCATCTTGTGGCTGATCCACATCCTGAGACTCATCCTTAGGAACTAATAGCTCCTCATCTACATGCAAGTGTGGCTCCCTCTCAAGCGAACACTTCATGGCTTTCTCCTCCTGAAATTTGATATCCCGTCGCACAACAGTCTTGCGACTGTCTGGAAAATACACACAATAGTTGTGGGGCATATCATTGTACCCCACAAATATCCCAACCTCTGCAGTCGGCTCTAGCTTCTTCCTAGCATCCTTCGTCACATGAATGTAAACAGGTGAACCAAAAATCCTCAAATGGGAAATATCAAGCCTCTTACTATAAAATGCCTCCTCGGGTGTACTCATGCCAAGTATCCTGTGAGGAAAACAGTTCTGCACATATACTGCAGTATTGCATGCCTTTGCACACAAGTGAATGGGTAGGCCCTGATCATGCAACATCGCTCGTGCAACACCCACAATCATTCTGTTCTTCTGCTCAGCAACCCCATTCTGTTGTGGGTTATGAGGTGCTATGAGCTCTCCTCGAATTCCTTCTGTGCTGCAAAAGTCCTTGAATTCACCAGAGATGAATTCACTACCATTGTCACTCCTAAGAGCCTTCACCTGCTTCCCCGATTCTTTCTCAACCAGTGCCTTGAACTCATAGACCTTTGAGTATGTCTTGCTCTTCTTCTGCATGAAGAAGATCTAGAACTTACGAGAAAAATCATCAACAAATATCACATAATACCTGTGCTTTGCTGTCGAAGCTGCTGAGAAAGGTCCACACACGTCTGTGTGAATTTTCTCAAGGATCATCGTGGCACGGCTATCCTTCTCGTGAAAGGTGGCTTTCACAAATTTTCCCAAGGTACACCCCTTGCACTGATCTGACTGCGCAAGAGTACCCTTAGGAAGCCCAGTAGAAATATGCTGCAGTATCTTCAAAACTCCATGGTGAAGGTGGCCCAATCTCCGGTGCCACAACTCGCCATCATCCTGGCTCACCACTCCTTCTGCCTTGCCTGCCATTGCTGCGCAGCCATCTGCCTGCAATTGATAAAGGTTCTTAACTTGAACCCCTATCCTCCGGGTCTCACCAGTTTCCTTACTGCGCAGGAAAGCCTTTCCCTCGCTAAAGACAACATCATATCCCTTGTCTTCTAACATCGCCACAAAGATAAGATTCTTCTTCAATCTTGGAACATGCATCACTTCCTTCAATACGAAGGGTTTACCAGACTCCCTCTCAAAGGAAATGGTACCGATACCGGTCACACTGTATCTACCATCATCGCCCATATCGATGTGCACTCCAAGATCTTTCTCATCCAGATCAGTAAACAAATCTCGATCTCCTGTCATGTGAAAAGATGCACCACTGTCAAGAAACCACATTGATCCCGTCATACTTGAAACCAAGTGCGATCAGTGAAAAATCCAACTCAAACTGTGAGGCTAAGGCCTCTCCAGCTACAGTCCCAGCAGCCTGCTTATTTTTCTTCTTCTGTGGACAATTTGTGGCGTAATGTCCGTGTTGGTGACAGTGAAAGCACTTCACCTTGGACATGTCCTGTTTCTTGCCTTTCACACCGGATTGAGAAGCTTTCTTGCTCTTCCCCTTCTTTGCTTTGGCAGCTAAAGCACAATTCTCTTCATCAAATTTCTTTGATGAAGATCCATCCCTGGTACTCCGCCTTATCTCCTCTTGCACAAGATCCGACCAAAGTCGCTCCCATCCTGGCAATTTCTCCCGACCATTGACAGAGTCTTGATAGGAGTGCCAACTCTTCGGAAGCCCTAGGAGATCCAAGCTCACCAATTCCTCATCATCAACAGTAACCCCCACACTTCCCATCTCATCCTTGCATTGGATGAACTTCGTGAGGTACTTGGGCATACTATCGCCTTTCTCCATCTTTATGTTCCTGAGTTTGTCCTTGAGCACCAACTTCCTCTGGTTGCTCTTGCTTTGGAATAAATTTGTCAAAGCTTTCCACATCAAGAATGGAGAAGCCTTACCATGAAGGCTGGACACTATGTGATCCTTCACACCTTCCAACAGAATCCTTCGACACTTTGCTGTCTTCTTTTTCCATGCGTCAAGTACGACAACATCACTAGAAGTAGGTTTTGGAATTTCTGCATCTATGAACTCCTTCAACCCATTGTCATCTAGCACCGCCTCCATCCTGTCCTTCCATGCAATATAATTCGAGCTACCCTCAAGGGAATACTCCAATCACAATCTATTGAAATACATCTCAACTTTGACACCAAGAAAACACTGTTGCAAATTCGAATTGCACCAGCACAAAACTCAACCGCTTCAATTTTTTGCAATTGCTCCAATGATCAATAACGCTCTGATACCATGTAGAAATTTGAATAACTGAGATATTATTCACCGAGATTCTTCTGATCACACACTATTTTAGCTTCATGCATAATACATAATCTCTTCTACCATTGATCATCACATGCAGAAATAAAATCAATTGCATGCATACATTAAAACCACAAACAATCACACATATGAACATAGTATTTAATGGGAAAGCTTAAAGATAAAAACCCCAACTATCTGTATATTATATTTCATGGAGATCATGTAACAATAATAGTACAAAAGCTCCTCACAAGCTCTCATGCACACCCTCAATTGCTACACACCATCAAGCTAGATCTAGCAAAACACATGCTCCAATATTTTGCCACTTGATAGCCAGCCTCTATTGCATTTTCAATGCTATGGGATGGCTTCATTAAATATATAAACCACCTGGCTTGTACTGCGCAATCCTCATGGGCTTCTCCACCTATATGTGTGTTGCAAATAGCAACAGTATAGTCACAACTGATAGTTAACCTGCTCTTTCACCTATTTCTGCACTGGTCTCCACTGAAACTGTCCATGCACTGAAGTTAACTGATGTATTCTTTATTTGATTAATGAGTTTATAATTAGTGAATTAATTAATAATTAATTCACACCACTCTCACTAATTGTATCAATTAGTTAAACTGAATACAAATAGCTCAACTATGTTTAGATTAGTTAAACCGAATACAACTCCACTAACTTCCTCAATCAACTCCACCAAACTCTGTCACATGAGTTCTAACTGAAGTATCCATGAAATAGCTCCACATAACCCTTAGGAATAGTGTAATTCCTTCTGTCAGCTCCTGTGCCACATCTGTGCACTTAACTGAAGTGCTCCAAGAGAATAAGATAATGTTTAGAGTCCAAATATTATTAAGAGCTAATAATATTCGACATATCTATTTTTAGACTGGCAATCTAAAAATAGATTCCGCCCAATATGTCTAAAATAGAAGTCCATCTATTTTTTCCGACTTGACCAACCATCCAAAAATAGCATCCTGCAACTCATAGAACATGATCCATATGTCTAAAAATAGACATAGTCTAAAAATAGACTTTGCGCCAAAAATAGCCTGCGGGCCCACTTAGTGAAGGTGACTCCTTTCCACTAAGCTCATCATCTTGTTGCAATCTCAAGAAATAAAAACATGTAAATACTAAAACAACCATTCATAATTCAATAAATACTCTTAATGTACAATAAAATAGATAAATCATGTAACTTTTAATGTGAATATATAAATGAATCAAATACAATGTTCATCTAACACCAAACATAAAACTACCTAATTCAATAATAATAATAATAAACAAAACTAAATATAACTTACAAATACAAATTCCCTTTTGAAAATATAAAATAAAAAAGATGGGGATTCAATCACCATTTCTATCTTAAAAATACATAAATAATTTTTTTACAAATTTCCCAAAAAGAATATAAGAATTAAATTAATTCATTGATTATCAAATGAGGAAATATAAATCTACACACCATTGATAATACTACATACCCAAGTGAAAAGGACTAAAATGGCTTAAATAAGTGAGTTATATGAAAATATAAAAAGGAAGGGGATTGATTATATATATAGAAAAAATTCAATATATTATCAAAAGTTTACATAAAGTACATGCATAGATAAACATGAGTAGACAATGCCTAAGATTAGTATGTTCTGGATACAAAAATTTCATAGTCTAGAGCATGCTTGGGAGGGCCATATGCCCTTAAGTGGGAAACCATATGGTCTCAATGAGAGTCCTTAGACCAATTTTGGCATCATAAAAACGTAATAAAAACAAAATACCATGAGAAAAACAACAAATTAGGAGAAGCTGAGAAAGTCTTGCCTGGAGATTGTTAGCGAGCCTAATCATGTTGAGAGAGATACTGGAATAGATTTTCATAACCTTATGGAAACCATGGAGGTCATTCCCACCTAAAAAATGTTCCACCTATGCTAGTGTTGACCTCCTACTACGAGGTTTCACCTTCCCGATTGTTCGTAATGACTGTCTTGTTGGAAATAGTTTGTTCCTTCTCCACATGGCTAGAAGAGCTGGGGCTACCTAGTTTCTTTTCCTTATTTTTTTGAGACCCTGGTTTTTAAGGATAGGAGGCTTATTTCCTTGATGGGTTGAGTCTGAATGATCCAAATTATATGTTGAGTTGGAGGAAGTTGAAGGAGGGGGTGGAGGAAGGAATTGAATTCCTAGAGCACTTGACATGACCCGCAGAGCTGACCAAGCTTGGAATAGATGGAAATACATGTATAAAATTATTCATTTTACGACATGTAGGATCTCTTCCCGATCCCTCAAATGACAAAAAAGCAAGTTCCTGATTTCCCAATCACCATTACTAGTGTTCGTGAGCTCCTATGCTTTCACAATTATGACTAAGCATATGATATTTTGTATCAAATATTCATCGAATTGTTTCACGCCTTGGCCATGACATGGAGGGGGAGGATGGAAACCTCTTCCTTTCCCTCCTATCCTTTCACGTACTCTTTTGTGTACCATAAATATTAGGTAAGAAAAATGTCTGCCCTCAGTGCTAAGGTCCTCAACGTTCACTACTCTGCAAATGAAAAGGAGGCCAACCAAATGCATAGTGGTTTTTCTATAGAAATGAATGTCCTTATGAGGTATAAAATCTCATTTCATGTACCAAAAAAGGTATGAATGTTGAGTCCTTATTCATCTTCCACCCTCCCCTTTTCATTGAATGTGATTTGTGAGGTGAATAGAGGAAAATCGCCACCCAACCCTGTCCATTGATGCTCTAGGATGAAAAATCATGCGAGGCATCATTAGCATTGTGTTTCAAGGGGGAACCTATATACGAGTTTCTAAGATATTTCTTTTATATATTCAAGCATTGGGAGGCCCAAGTCACAATTTGGGGTGATGATATATTCATTTCATCTGTAATGTCCCAAATTTTGCAATAAAGTATTTGGGACATTAATCTTGCTTTTATTTTAATAAAAGGAATAAAATGGGTGAGGGAACCCATGTAGAAATTTAATAAACACTCCTAAGGTGAAAAAAGTCACTTAATTGGCTTAGGATAGCAGCCCAAGTGTGAAAAGGGGCCAAAGGCAAGTGAGCTAGACCATGGTTGACCAAAGTCAACAATGTACCATAAGAGGGGAATCTTGCTCAAGAAGATTGCATAGTTGGAGTGGAGGGAAATTTCAAATGAGAGAAACCCTAATGTGAGTGGGGTCCATGCATGCTTTGCATAAAAGATGAAGGAGAGCCATTGTGGAGATTATGCTTGAAGATAGAATTTGGAGGTTGAAGCTCTCTTCAACTTGGTGTTGCTTAGCACAAGAGGGATTATTGTTTAGGAATGCCCTTCTCTCCTATGGGAGGCCATGGAGAGATTTCTCTTCATCTTCCTCACATCATGGCATGAGGCCAAGGCAGTCATTTGCAACTACCATGTTATTCTTGCAGCAAGAGAATGCTGAAGTTGCTAGTGTTGCAGTGAGGGACCTTCATCATCTCACTTCTGGAGTTGGTTTGTAGAGGGGAAGCTGATTCCTTCTCTAGGAAATCAGCAAAGGATATTCTGGAGCTCATATTGCAGATTTGGCATCAGGCCATTTGTTTTCTCTCATGCCCAGCATAGTCCCTTCTTCTTACAACGTTATTCTCAGTGGTGGCTTGCACAAGGGTTTCATTTTGTGCACTAGTGAGTGCAGATTTCAGTAAGGGGATCAGCCCCTTCCTTTCAGAGATCATTGGAGGAGGTTTACACACCTATTGTAGTATTTCCCATCCTCTTCCATATTGTATTATATTTGAGTTGCAGCAGCTACACTGCAACTCTGGCAATTTTTCTATTTTATGTATTTTAGCCAATCCCTTGGAGGATTGATGCAAAAATATTTTCTGGGGTTGATATCTTGCTCCCCCATATTTATTTGAGCTCATATTGTTATATCATCTCATATTTATCAACTTTCAGTCATTTTCCCTCATAGACTGCGCAGTTATTGAGTAGCTGGGTTTTATGTAGCAATGTATTCTCTTGTCTATGTACATTTTCCTTAGAGGCTGATTGTATTCACCTTGAGACGTATTTTCCTCAAGGATCATGTATAATATTTGATGCTATACATTATGTATCATTTTTGTACTCTTATATCATTATATGATGCATTCTTCACTGTTTTTCATATTGGAGGTTTAATATTGCTGAAGGGTTCCTCATTGAGCATTGTTTTGGTATACATGTTGATGGGAGATCCGAATAACCTGCTTAGGGTTATTTATTTGAGCTTATATTCTGCAGGGAGTTTGTACCAGACATATTCTAAGGCATCTCAACATTGGATTGCCTTATTTTCACAATGGATTCCTTATACATCGTCCTCATGGGAAGTTGTTGCAGAAATTCCTTGAAGGGAATTATTAGCCTTCGAAAAGTTCTATTGGTAGAGTCTACTAGAGGGCCAGGTAGCCTATGGATCTCATCCTTCCTTGTGAAGGTGAAATATACATTAAATGCCCCTGCATTCAATCTCTGAAATAGTTCAGTGTTGATTGTTAATACTCTCGGAGGAGGAAAATAGGAATATCTCAAGATATTCCCGGCATTGCAGAAATTTCCCCATTTGGGACATTACAGTGGTATCAAAGCTTTGAACTTGGTTCAGTCTATGAATTTAGAATTCTAGAGAAATAAGAAGTAAATATGATGTAGAGGATGAGATTAATCTCATCAATTTTGGGTCCAGCAACAACCTCTCCAAGGAGGTTGAGGAGATAGAAGAAGGAGAAGCGGAAGGACCATGCAGTTCCTATTCTCACATAGGAGTAGAGCAGAAGCATGGAGAACACTTGGAATTCGAATTCTAAGTGAGTATCTGCTGAATATGGAGCAAACCTTAGATTCTTCCAAGAGGCTCTATATTTTTCACACTTGTTCAGCAGAAAGAGGAAAGAACTTGGTGGTTCAGCCATGGGAGGAATGCAAGGGTTTCTACTCTTGCTAATTTTTCTCAAATCTTGAGCAGAATATTTGGCCAAGGAGGGAGGAGCCCTCACCACCAGAGGCACATGCCAGCGCTGACACATTCATGGAGGAGCAACCTCCACCTTCAGTTATTGAGACAACCAGCACACTTGAGGAAGAGACTCTTGCAGCAAGATTCTTCCAAATTTCTCCAAGGTATGCATGAGTTTATATCTATCATGGAGGATTGTACTTATTTTCATGCTGATTGTCTTGAGGAAGGGACTTTCACTACGTTGTGCCATTATTCTCAAACACCCTTGATGAGTCATGCACCACACATGAGGTTGGGGTTTGAGATATGGACCATGGAGGAGATTGCATTTCAATGTCCCATGAAATGCAAAAGGAGAAATATTTTTTGGGACAATGGTAGCTCTTGTGAAAGAGGTACCAAGTGGCAGGATACTTACACCAGAGAGAAGAGCCTTATGGATGGAGTGTGCCCAGCGGAAATGTCAAGAATCCTTAACCCATAGGTCCCAGGATCATTTCACAATTGTTGCTCTTGATGGAAAAAGAGGAGAGCATGGGTGCATCATGATGGGATGGAATTTCTCTTACCATTCATTATGTTCCCATTTCAGATTGAGTATGGTGGAAGTATGGGGAGGAGCAGCAGTACTCTTGTTGCTCAGATTTTGTTGCATGTTGCGGGAGAAAGATGAGGCACTAGCATAGTGCAAGGGGATTTATTTTTGATTTTGGATGCCAAGCAAAACCTTCTTCATGGGAGGAGCTCTAGATTTGCAGCAACATGATAGGAGGAGCCTTTGACAAGATTCATGTCAAAGATGAGAGCTTTGAGATGACAGTGGCCCTACTCCAAGGGCTAGCAGCGCTGTCACTTGAGAGCTTGAGTTACTTGTTGGAGTGTCTTCCAAGCCACTTCAAAAGTGATGTATTTTGGAGGCATGTAGGTGATTAGCATGAAGGATTAAAGGAGGAGAGAACTCCTACTACATTTTGACCTTCTTGGCTTGGTTTCACAAGCATAAGAAGAGGAATCTACATGCATAAATTTTGGGTTCTTCTTTCATGCACTTTCATGCATATTCTTCATTGATGGAGGAGTCCACTTGGGTGGGAAAATTAATGGTTTCATATCAGAATATGGGCAAATGCATAGCCCAAGGTTGATGAGATGGTTGGCACAACCACTCCCCTAATATGTTGTAGTAAGGGGGACTTTTCATTGGAGCCATTTCAGCTCAAAGACCAAAGTGCACAGTGAGAGAGGTAACCATTTGATTTATGTCTTATGCTCTCTTATTCTTATGATCAACATGTTATATCAAGGAGGATACTACCTTCTTGCACATTATGTTCAGCTATACTTTTGGTCTATTTCAACAAGAAAGATGGCCATCTTATGGGTGGTTTGTGGGGGAAAGCCACATAGTTTTGGTGTGCACCTTGGCACCAAATTTTGTTTTCATGATCACATCTTGCAGGATGAATGTGGCAGAAAACAAGTGGCTGAAAGGAAACTTGTTGCATTCTATTGTGAGGCAGGCCAATGATGCCTTGTGGTGGTTCCATGCATGGAACTATATTTCACCTCCTTGCTCTTATAAGTTTATGCTTCCATATGTTGCTGGTGGAACGATGTTCAGAGGAAGCATTGTTTTGAAGGACGGAAATAGATTGAAGATGCCCATTGGGAGTGTGATTCTCCCCAATTTACATGTTGTATGTTTCAGGAGAAGCAATGGGTAGCCCATGATTTCCAAGCTTCATCTCTTTCCTTCATGTGGGAGGAGTTATTTGGAGAGTTCAAAATTTTGGAGAAGGAATTTCATGGTTTGAAAGATTGATGGGGTGGCTTGGGTCTCCCATGAAGACCATTTCATTTCAGCCATATATCAGCAGCAGCCCCATATGTATCATGTGGAGGGAGAGACTCATGGGGTGGATGTGCCCTTTGGGAAAGAAGACCTCCATTCTTTTTGCAGCACATGCTCCAAGAGGAGTATGAAAGATGATATGGTCACCATGTTCAGCCATGTATTTTTTTTATGAGGTGGACCATATGATTGTTGGATGCCATATGATGATGAATTCCAACTCATCACATATGAGATGATTTGGGACAACTTGTTTTGCAGCGTTGGATGAGAGATATTTCGAGGATCTAGACTTCATTTTGCCTCTTGAAGGTAACACTATTGCAACCCAAGTTCAGCTTTCACTCCACATTCATCATGAGTGGAGAAGAGGACACCGTGGGGTAGGCTATGAAGCTTACCAAGTTCAAAAATTCAGCCCACCTATTTCATGAGCACAAGGTGGAGGAGTACTTCCAGGAGTTTCCTAGTTGGAGGGTGACTCATTTTGTTGGTTGATTGCTTGAGGATGGAGGATCTGCAGGAGGATATTTCAGACTCCATGCCTTGAGTGGAGGAATTTTTGCAGTTCATCCTTGCCCTTGCTTGAGGACAAGCAAGTTTTGGGAGGGGAGGACTGTAATGTCCCAAATTTTGCAATAAAGTATTTGGGACATTAATCTTGCTTTTAATTTAATAAAAGGAATAAAATAGGTGAGGGAACCCATGTAGAAATTTAATAAACACTCCTAAGGTGAAAAAAGTCACTTAAGTGGCTTAAGATAGTATCCCAAGTGTGAAAAGGGGCCAAAGGCAAGTGAGCTAGACCATGGTTGACTAAAGTCAACAACGTACCATAAGAGGGGAAGCTTGCTCAAGAAGATTGCGTAGTTGGAGTGGAGGGAAATTTCAAATGAGAGAAACCATAATGTGAGTGGGGTCCATGCATGCTTTGCATAAAATATGAAGGAGAGCCATTGTGGAGATTATGCTTGAAGACAGAATTTGGAGGTTGAAGCTCTCTTCCACTTGGTGTTGCTTAGCACAAGAGGGATTCCTGTTTAGGAATGCCCTTCTCTCCCATGGGAGACCATGGAGAGATTGCTATTCATATTCCTCACATCATGGCATGAGGCCAAGGCAGTCATTTGCAGCTACTGCGTTATTCTTGCAGCAAGAGAACGCTAGAGTTGTTGGTGTTGCAGTGAGGGACCTTCATCATCTCACTTCCAGAGTTGGTTTGTAGAGGGGAAGCTCATTCCTTCTCTAGGAAATCAACAAAGGATATTTTGGAGCTCATATTCCAGATTTGGCATCAGAAAATATGTTTTCTCTCATGCCCAGTGTAGTCCCTTCTTCTTACAACGTTACTCTCAGTGGTGGCTTGCACAAGGGTTTCATTTTGTGCACTAGTGAGTGCAGATTTCAGTAAGGGGATTAGCCCCTTCCTTTTGGAGATCATTGGAGGAGGTTTACACACCTATTGTAGTATTTCCCATCCTCTTCCATATTGTATTATATTTGAGTTGCAGCAGCTACACTGTAACTCCGGCATTTTTCTATTTTATGTATTTTAGCCAATCCCTTGGAGGATTGATGCAATAATGTTTTCTGGGTTTGAGATCTTGCTCCCCCATATTTATTTGAGCTCATATTGTTATATCATCTCATATGTATCTGCTTGCAGTCATTTTACCTCATAGACTGTGCAATTATTAATTAGCTGGGTTTTATGCAGCAATGTATTCTCTTGTCTATGTACATTTTCCTTAGAGGTTGATTTGTATTCACCTTGAGAGGTCTTTTCCTCAAGGATCATGTATAATATTTGCTGCTATACATTATGTATCATTTTTTTACTCTTTTGTCATTATATGATGCATTCTTCACTGCTGTTCATATTGGAGGTTTAATACTGCTGAAGGGTTCCTCATTGAGCATTGTTTCTATATACATGTTGATGGGAGATCCGAATAACCTGCTTAGGGTTATTTATTTGAGCTTTTATTCTACAAGGAGTTTGTACCAGACATATTCTAAGGCATCTCATCATTGGATTGCTTTATTTTCACAATGGCTTCCTTATACAACGTCCTCATGGGTAGTTATTGCAGAAATTCCTTGAAGGGAATTATTAGCCTTCGACAAGTTCTATTGGCAGAGTCTGCTAGAGGGCCAGGTAGCCTCTAGATCTCATCCTTCCTTGTGAAGGTGAAATATCCAATAAATTCCCCTACAGTCAATCTCTAAAATAGTTCAGTGTTGATTGTTAATACTCCCAGAGGAGGAAAATAGGAATATCTCAAGATATTCTTGGCATTGCAGAAATTTCCCCATTTGGGAAATTACATCATCACATGGATCTTGCTCATCTACCGCTTTGCTGGCTACGAATTCTACCAAAGAATTTTCCTTACACCTAACATGAGAAAATAATATTACTTCTAGCTGAGAGAGGATTTGCACAAGATGTTTCATACTTTAATCTAGTCACCAAATGGAGGAGCACTTTGATGGAAGAGATCCATTGTAGAGTTTCTATGCAGCCTAGACTATTAGCTGGGTGTCATCTTTTTCTATGAGGGGAATTTATTCTTAGCAATGATAATACCTTGAATTAAGGTTTCAAGCTCAACTGCATTGTTGCTTTCCTGTCATATGTGTCCTACAGACTCTAAGGAAGTCACCCCTGTGGTTTATTATGACTCCTCCTATTCATGCCTCCCATGTTGAAGAATGTAACTAGGTTCGGTCTTCATTATTGTACTTGAGTCAAATGCAATATATTTATCAAAATAAAATAAAATAAAATTTATTATTATTAAATTGACTTGTTAAAGCATGGGTTTCATGCTTGGGTCAATTATAGGTCAAGCCTCCATTGTATGCTTTAGTTTTTTGTCAAAGTAATTTATTGTTTGGTCAAAGACTCCTCCATCAATTCATCCTCTTTAGAAAATTTATCAAGTCATCCTCTTCAACAAATTCATCAAGTTAGCCTCTTCATCAAAGTCTTCAAGTCGGCCTCAAAGGAATTATTATCAAACGAACTCAAGTCATCCTAAATAGAGACACAACAGTTCATGCATCCATGTCTACCTATTTCAAGGGGAAAAAAAAAATATAAAGGAGTATGAGCCTCACTCAAATGACACACAACAATTCGATGATCTTTGAGATATAGCTCGCAGAATTTCAGAAGATAAGTTCGATATACCAAAATGATAGGAGTTTAGATAGATCATAGAGGTGATCACAATGATAGGAGTTTGGATAGATCAAAGTGATGATCACAGTGAATAATATTTATGATAATCTTAGAGGGAAGGTCTCGGTGGTATCACAGTATCACTATCTCACAGTCTCGGTGCTATCTCATAATTTCAGTGCTATCTCATAGTCAAGGTCTTGGTACAATCTCAGGGAAAAGGTTTCAGTTATTTCTTAGTAGAAAGTCTTGATGCTAACACAATAAGATGTTTATCTTAGTTCAAAGATATTATAGTGAATTCATTTCAGTGGTATCAAAGTGACCTTACTTCAGTACTAACACATGATGAAGTCTCAATGCAACAAAATGATAATAATTCATTTCTAACACAGAGACATTGATCTGGGATGACTTGATGGAGGGAGTCTCTAGTCTAGGGTGTAAGGGTCTTGGTCATCTCATCTTTTGAATCTACTGAAAGAAGAATTTTGGCTGGGTTTTCCCCTAGAGTGGGGTTCTTCCCTAGCTGCGTGCCTACATCTTGTTTCTTCTTCTATTTGTTGCTTGGAATTAAGATTGATGATAAGAAAATATAAATCGAAAGAAATAATAATAATAACGAAAACATCACAATATAATGTCAAAATAAGAGAACTCAATTAACTTCCACCTCCTTGGATTTCTCAACATGGTATCAGAACAAAGGTCATGATCAAAGGCAGTATGAATATCACTTATACGTCTTTGAAGTATTTTCAGTGAATGGTTCTATTTTCATTGAAGATCAAGTCAGTTAGATCAAGATCAAGTCAATTAGATCAAAATTCTATTTTGAATTGAATAAGAATGATTTTTTTTAGAATAACTTGAGGAGACATGTTCAGATCATTTTCAGAAAATATGAATATATAACCTCACACAAAATCAAATCAGATTAATTTCATAAATCAATTTTATAGATTTTCAGTGAAGTTACCTTCATAACTTTGCTATAAAATAATTTGGGCCCTTTAAGTATGGCCAGAACACTCATATGCATGTAGCCTAAAATAATTAGTAGGAAGAAATAATAAGGACATGTCTATGGGCATAAATAATACAATTTCAACAAAAAAGTACATTTTTTCCACAACCTGTTGAAGAAAAGGAATTCATATCAACTTTAGTGATGAATTTGTATAACAAGTTTAGTATGAAGTTCAGTGTAAATCACAATCAAGAAGGACAATTCAAACTCAATAATATATGGTCGAAATATTGATACATATAAGATTTGAAGCATTTGTCATTGATATGTGTAATATTGAAACAATGGATTAGTATACTCTGTCTTCCACTCATTGAAGAAATATAACTTGGCACAACTACCTATGGAGATATATCAATAATATGAGACGATAATACAAGCACATGGAACCAACTTAAGGAAAATATAGTAATTATTCCTTACTTAACAAGATGCACTTACAAAAAGGTATAATGAGCTATCAAATCATAGGTATGTAATCACAAGGTATATTGTATGTTCATGAGATTTTATATTTTCAATATATCTAATATTAAGTGATTCTTTGTTATAGCTAGTCTAGGGTAAATATTTTAATCCCTAGATAACATGCATCCTTGTCCTCTTTGGTTTACAAGTAATCTATAATTTCAAGTAAGAAATCTAATTAAAGGAATGAATAACTTGATTTAACTATCACAAGATTCCATCCTCCATGGTTACGTAGAAGATCTAACTTGAAAAATCAAATCATATTCTTGGTATCACATGTTTTTCTTGAGTGTGTATTACTGGTGTAAAATATCATTGTTGTATACAAGGAGAACACTTCAAGGAATCCTTACAAGATTTAAACATATCTAGGTATGCCTTAGGCTATACAAATTATAAACTTCTCTTCATCTTATTTCGAAATTTGTGTGATATTACTAACATCGTTATTTCTAGCTATCTTGAATCATAAAGATTCTCTTTTTGGGTGATTCATCATTTGACAAATCTACACTTCTTATATCCTTGATTGTTCTTATAGAAAGGTAGATAGGTTCTCTGGAAAACCCTAACCTAAGGGTATGTTGACTATGAATGAAACCCTGACCTACTTAAGGTTATTGATGGAGTATAAATAAATTTCCATTATGTTTTGATATATTGATGATGTCATGTTTGGGATCTTGGTATGATCATGAAAACCCTAACTTGTTAGGAAAAAATGATGTTATATGAGATCCCAAACCTTTGAATTTTTGGTGCAATAGGGTTTTCTTTGTTATGAACCAAAACCCTATATCCTTAGGGTTTGTTTGTGTTTAAAAGAAAAATACTTGTTATACAAATTCCTTGGAATGAAACACTAGGTATGTATTCATTTGGTTGAAACTCTAGCTTGGTCTAGGTCGATATATGTCTAAAGAATTAATATTTCTAGACATATGTTATAATTTTGTTTGATGATGGGTTCCTAGATATATTTGTTGACCTAATCACTAATGGTAATAATTCCTAGGATTTGGAAACAATCGCTAATCAAATTTTGAAGTTCCAGGATGATGTTTGGGAAATATAGGGTTTTGAAATTAAACCTTAGTAGTAGTTAAATTCTCTATTATTACTGGGAATATGAAGATGGAAAATCTAGGGTTTACATCAAACCCTAGTAGAATCTATTCATTTTGATCAAGCTATGATTGCTTTTGGTTTTTGCATCTCATGTATGAAATCTAGGGTTTACATGAAATCCTAGTGGGAAGTATAACATATGAATTCTGAAATTTATTAGATACTTTTCTTATTTAACTTATTTATAGGGTCCACTATATGAAATAACTTGTCATCTTGTCAAGAAAATTGATTGAGTTGTTGATGTGATTTAGGCAAGAATTTGAAGTATTAAAGTATAGTCTCTTGTTGATTATGTTTGTAAAGTCTAATGCTTCCGCTACTATAAGATTTTGTTATGAGTAACTTCATGATTCTATAGATTTGGTTGTACTTTCTATCTAAGTTGTGTAGGTACATCATCTTCAAGTTGGCGAAGAAGTCTTTAAGACTCAATTGATATGATAAGCATTATGAGAAGTATGGAAGCCATGAAATATTTTCCAATACCGAAAGAAGAAGTTGATTTCCCTAGGTTAAGAAGAAGCCTAGATAGAAGAAAACCTCCCTAGTTAAGAGGGAGGGCATAACATAGTTTTGATTGGAGAATGCAGGAAATGTTGTTGCATGTGAAGTAGGAAAGGAAATTGTATTATTAAGGAATATTCTGTCAATATATTTGATTGGTATTTCTACGTCTAAGATAAGTTGAAAAGCAACACCGAGACCTTGAAGGTTTTTTTTTTGATGATGTATATTTAAGATCATATTACTGATTCGTTTTGTGCTTGTACATGTGAATCTCTAGAAGTATTGATAGCATGATGGTTACCAATCAGTTTGATCAGGAGATATTTGTTGTTGAGGCTTTGAGAGTGAAGCATTTCCTAGGTGGACATCAATCTGATGCTTTGTTTTGATGTCTGCTAGGGAGGGTGGCATCAGGTGTATGGACACTTAGATCCCTAGGTTGATGGTTAGTAATTAAGCTTGATGGTAAGTAGAGAGGCTGAAATATTTAGTCCATATTAGTCCCACTTGGATAGATTTACCTGGTCAGGAATCTAGTATGTGGCATTACGGTGCCTAAGTGTTGAGAGACCAATGGATAGATTTCCCTGGTTAGGAATCTTGTCCATGGAATTGCGGTGCCTAAAATTCTTCATAGATAAAGTGAGATCTTCCATGTATCTCTTTGATTATATTTAAATATGAATACCTCCCTAGTTAAGAGGAAGCATTGAAGAATGTAACTAAGTTCAGTCTTCATTATTGTAATTCAGCCAAATGTAATATATTTGCTAAATTAAAAGAAAAAATAAATTTTATTATTATTAAATTTACTTGTTAAAGCATGTGTTTCATGCTTGGGTCAATTATAGGTCAAGCTTCCATTATAGGATTTGTGTTGTTGTCAAAGTCATTTATTGTTTTATGTCAAAGAATCCCCCATAAATTAATCCTCTTCAATAAAGTCATCAAGTAATCCTTTTCATCAAAGTCATCAAATTAGCCTCTTCATCAAAGTATTCAAGTCAGCCTCAAAGGAATTACTATAAAAAAGACTCAAGTCAGCCTAAATAGAGACACAACAGTTCATTAAGTCATGTCGACCTATTTCAGGGGGAAACAACTATATAAAGGAGTATGACCCTTGATCAAATGACACACAAAAGTTCGATGATCTCTGAGATACAGCTCACATAATTTTAGAAGATAATTTTAGTATACCGCAGTGACAGGAGTTTGGATAGATCACAAAGATGATCATAATGACAAGAGTTCAGATAGATCACATAGATGATCATAGTGAAGAAGATTTCAGATAAGCTTAGAGGGAAGGTATCGGTGGTATCTCAGTATCACTATCTCACATTCTCAGTTCTATTTCACAGTTTTGGTGCTATCTCACAGTGAAGGTCTTGGTCCGATCTTAGGGAGAAGGTTTCGATGATTTCTCAGGAGAAAGTATCGATGCTACCACAAAAATATGTTGATCTCAATTCAAAGCTATTATAGTGACTTCATTTCAGTGTTATCGAAATGACCTCGATTCAATGCTAACACATGATGAAGTCTCTATGAAATACAATGACAAGAATTCAGTGCTAACATAGAGACATGGATCTGGGATGGCTTGATGGAGGGATTCTCTAGTCTAGGGTGTAAGGGTCTTGGTCAATGAATGTTTTGAATCTATTGAAGGAATAATTTTGAATAGGTTTTCCCCTAGAGTGGGGTTTTTCCCTGGTTGTGTGGATACATCTTGTGTCTTCTTCTATTTGCTACCTGGAATTAATATTGATAATAAAAAAAGCTAAATCAAAAGAACTAATAATAATAATAACGAAAACATAACAAGATAATGCCATAATAAGAGAAATCAATTAACTGCCAACACCTTGGATTTCTCAACATCTGATGGGTTTCCTTTTGAATATTTGTCAAAGTTTATTTTGTAGTGATGCTTTGAAGGTGGTGTCCAAGTATTCGAACTTCCATTTTTGGGTATGGGGTGAGTAATTTTATTTATGGCATGAGATTTATTGAATTTTCACCATGCCCATATTTATTTTTCTGAAGGACACATTTGGAAGTCCTTATCTTTCCAACTAGACAAAAAAATGTCTCATTTTAAATTAATTTAGATGCTAGTCATACTCATCGATTTTTCATAAGGAGTCTTTTGGATTTTGATCTCTATGGACATATGTAGAAAGAATAAATGCCTTTGGATTATTCTACATAGGAATTTATTCTTATACATATTATAGTAGTTATTATTTTCCTTCATTATAATCATATAGTTTAGTCATTTAAATTTATATCAATTTAATTTGTCTTTCCTATTTCATAGTTAAAATAGTTTTTAGTGATATCTTCTGGTAAATTCAAATTAATTTTATTTGTTGAATTATATATATTATGTTTTTTTATAGATTCACAGTGTAATATTTTGAAGGGAATTATATTTTATATATCACTACAAGAAAAAATGTCATTGGAGATGGTCATAAAATGTCACCATAAGCTCATTGGTGAGGGTCAAAAGAGCCTCCATCACCAAAAAATGAATTTCACCAAAGGTAGTGTCACCAAAAGTATATGTGTTGTAGTGAAACTCAAGGTTTTTCACCAATAATGATTTATAATGAATAATAGTGACCATCACCATTTCATACGAGAAATAGTGACAGACAATAGCCTCTGTCACCAAAAAACTGAACATCACCAAAGGTGGCATCACCAAAAGTATAGGTGTTGTGGTGACATTCAAGGTTCGTCATGAATAATGATTAAAATGACGAATATTGATCGTCACCATTTCATATGAACAAAAACGATTTACTGTGATGGACCTTTCATAGACATCATTATTGGTGCACATATATGGTGATGTTCGTAGACCGTCACCATTTCATATTTTGGTGAGGGTCAAAAAATGTCACCATAATCTCATTGGTGATGGTCAAAAGAGCCTCCGTCACTAAAAATTGAAGGTCACTATTGATGCATAGATATGGCAGCTTTTGTTGATTGTCACCATTTCATATTTTGGTTAGGGTCAAAAAATGTCACCATAAGCTCATTGGTGATGGTCAAAAGAGCCCCCATCACCAAAAAATAATCTTCGTCATTCCATATGAATATAGGGCACAATGGAATCGAACCACCAACCTCCTGCTTGTAAAGCATGTGCTCTTCCATTGATCTAACACCATTTAAAGAATTACAACTTGAAAGTTTATAAATTGTAAATTCTACAACTTTCAATAAATTATAAAACTTTGTAAAGTCTTGGAAAAAATCTAACTAAACAAACAAAATATCATCGAAGTTACAGGTCCCTACCTAATGGTTATGGAAATTATGAAAAGTGGGTGGAGGAAAAAATAGTTGTGTGTCAAATAATCAATATGTTCAGTTGAATACTCAAATTGAAGTGAAACTTTGAAGACATTTATAGCCTATAAATAACCTATAATTATCAAACCTAAAATATGAAATTACACCAAAGATTGATTTTTCACCTTGCGAATCATGTAAATTTTTCATGACAACATAAAAATATACCTCTAAAAGATTGATTTGCATGTCAAAAATAAAATACAGTGAGTACATATGATGAAATTATAAATAATGATATACATGCTTGGATCCTACTGGGTATGGGGTATAGAAAACTAATTGGGAGTGCTTCTCATTATTAATTAATTCAAGATGTTAAAATACAATGATCAATGATCCTGAAATGTAACCACTAAACAAATATTAAAATTGTGAGCACAAAGTTTGGCTAATATTTTTTCCACCAACAAAATATTCAAGGGGAATTCAAACACTTGAAATCCACACCAAGAATGAGTATTTGAAGATGCAATTGCGTGGATACAAAAAAATAAATCTCTACCTCTCAAAGATAACTATGTCCTCCCACAAATACTTCAACTAGATAATGGGTGTGAAGACAAAAAACTCAAAGAAAAAATAACTAAAAAATAAAAAAATACACTTCATTCCCCCTCTACCTTTATAGAATAGATGTAGGGGAATAAGAAAAAGATCTAGAAATACTAGGACTAGCAATCTCCCTTAAAGATGCAAAGATACACTGAAGGAGTAGAATGTGTCTTCCCAACTCAAGCTTTAAATGAGACACCTTTGATGTAATTATGTTGTTTTGTCTCCATGTAGCTAAACAAAGGTTAAATACTCTTGAGAAAAAATTGTTTCAAAGTCTTCCATTGACATGATTCTTTTCTTTTCTAACAAGAGTATATGCTCCGGTCCAAGAATCCATGTTTCTCAATTTTTTTTGGATGTTCTAATAGTTCCACTGAAAAAATGTAAAGAACATATCCATAATGATAAAGGTAAAGTTTTTCTTGAGTTTTTTGTTGGAAAAAAACAAAATTCAAGTTCAACCCAAGTTGCATACTAACCAAAGAAAGGTCCTTTATTAGTCAATGAGAGAAATCAATTCTTTTGACAACTAATCCATTTGTGATCTCTTAGACTGATTAGTGGTTCGTTTCATGATCTATTATCTTTAATGCATAAGGTCAATGAATGCACCATATTGTTTTCAGTATCGATTTCTTATGTTGTATATATATCAAAAATAAAAATAAAAAGAGAAAGAAAATCAAAAGGAAAAAGAATTTATATTTTGAATTTTGATTAATATGTAATGGTGGATTAAGTTGCACTAGTTAAATCTTAATGCAGACTTAAGTTCTTAAGCAGGTGTGGTGCAGAGGATAAACAATTCAAAACACACACCAACTTAAATTAATTAAAATCACACTTCAAAACATTATTTCTTCCAAAAGATTACATGGCTATTTATTTAGAGGAGAAAGTCTCTCTAATCTCTTCAAGATAAACTCCCTCCTAGATATATTTGGAGGAAGTTGAGAACTATCCTCTCAACTTTAGGATTCTATCCTAACTTCCCTATCTCTTAATTAATTCTAGAATGACTCACTAATTCTAGAAACTCCTAGATTCTTTAATTAAATAATTACATAAAAATTAAACATGAAATGCTCCTGCATCATACTATCGGGGAAGAAAAAGATACAATCATATGTTTTTTCTCCTGAAGTTCTTCAATGCCAGTACCATATTTTGAAATCTTTGTTGTTGTGATCTAAGTATCATCTTTGACTGGTTGATTCTTCCATTTGACTAAGTATTGAAGATACTCTTTTTTTCTGGTCCTTTTATCCACTCTTTGATAGATAATGGATTCAATTTTCTTTGCTGGTGCTGAAGGAAGTTGTTTCTCCCATTGAACAGGTGCATGAATTTTTTACTTTATTGGCATTAGATAATGTCTCCTGTTTTTAAAAGTTTTTTTCATGGAATAAAATTATTTATTATAAGAAGAGTATTTTTTCTTGGCCTTATTAAGTTTTTCACTAAAGTATGAAATTGTTTTTCCTTCTTGACGTAAGACAACTCCTCTAAAATGCTTCTTGGAATTGGCCAATTGATTATGGCCTTCACTTTTTCCTGATCCATCTTTAAGCCTTCTTTTGAAATTACAAAACCCAAGCACAATAGTTATGTTGATTGCTCGAGAATATGTGCACATTCCAATAGTTAACATTGTTGGAAGAACACACAGACTTAAATTTTCTTGAATGAGACCTTTATCCAACAATAGGCTTGCATGTGATTTTTAATCTCTTCATTATCCTTTGGAGTCACTCTGTAAGTTTCCTTGTTAGGAAGGCTAACATCTAGAATGAGATCAATATGATGGTTGATACCTCTAATGGGAGGAAATTTATCAGGAAAGTCATCGACTACAATATCAATACATTCATTCAACATGTTTTTAATTTCCTTTGGAAGATCATTCAAATTTGTACTTGGGATAACCACCTTTGGCTTATTGATCAAGGAAAATTTTATCTCTTCATGCTTGTTTTCTGGGAGAAATTGTTTCCCACTAAGTAACATTACCTTTAATTGGTCTTCTTCTGATGCCTTTTCATTCATCAAAGGCAAAAGTACCTGCCTTTCACCATATTTCTCAAAAGTGTAGGTATTGTTACTTCCATCATGCATTTATTTCCTTTCATATTTCCATGGTCTTCTAGGAAATATATGACACACATCCATAGGCATAAAATCACAAACGCTATCCTTATAACATCCTATTTGAAACTCCACTTCATATTGTTCATTAACTAATATCTAATGTCCTTTTTTCAACCACAAAACTTTGTAGGGAGTAGGATGTTTAGTTTTATTCAAATTCAAATTATCTACCATTTCTGTGCATACTAATTATTAGTACCCCCACCATCAATAATGATTTTACAACACTTTCCTTCTGATTTACAAACAATTTTGAATAATGTTTTTTCTTTGTGTGGGTTCCTTTAATTCTACAACATTCTTTAATAAAGTTCTTTTCATTATCAAAGATTCACCAGTTTCAGGTGCATTTCATGTGTAGAGGATTGTACACTTTCTGTATCAGTTTGTGCTATATGTATGCTTCCTTGATTATAAAATCTTTCCTCACACTCATTACATTTATGACCAAATTCGTTACATATATAACATCTTACCATAAAATAATGACCTATACCTCTTTGATATGGTCTTCATCCTCTGAAATCTCCTCTTGATGATTCTGCCTATTGTGAATAGTTGCCTTCTTCTCTTTGAAATCTTCCACTAAAACTTCCTCTAGTTGATTTTCCTTGGCTTGATGATCCTCTGTTGAATTGTGCTCTTCCTCTTTGACTCTACTTCCATGCTAATTTTTCTTCAATCTAAAGGGCTACCTGGTAAGCTTCTTCAACAATTTTTAGATGCAAAACATTCAACTCATCTTATATTTAAAATCTCATGCTATTAATATACCTTGCTAAATTTTCTTCATATGCTTCTATATGACTAGATCTTATACTCAATCTATAAAACTCTTTTGTATATTCTTTTATAGACGTAAATTTCTATTTGATATTTTTGCATTTTGCGAACAATATTCAACTGATAATCTCGAGGAAGAAATTTACCTTTCAGCATGGCCACCATTCAATCCTAGCTAGTGACCTTCCCTTTGTTTCTATTTCTCCTTTCATCTTGCACGCTATCCCACCATAGTGCATAATGTCCCTTTAATCTGGTCACCGTGAACTTGACTTTCTTCTCTTCGACTACATTTTTATAATTGAACTATTTATCCATGGTGCTGATCCAATCGATCAATTCTTCACAATTTAAATGTCCTTCATACATAGGCACACCCAATATTGGCTTGGTATTGATTCCCATAATCATCTTGACTATTTTATCTTCTGGATTATCTGAGCTTTGTTTTGCTTCACTGACATCACCGATTTCAACATCTCTTTGACGTGTTGTCTCAAATGCATCCAATATGGTTCTAATATGTCTTACTTCATCAAGCCATATGTGATTTGCAGATGGTCTTCCTCGACCAATTCCAGTTCCACTGGCTCCTCTAACTCTATGGGTCATTTTAATTGAGATAAAAATATAATAATCCTTACAACTTATTTTCTTAAGGCCTCAAAATAAAGTTTTGAATTACCCCTTTATTATACCAATAAGTGCTTCAAAAATATTTATTATTAAATGGGTTTTTAAATATATATTAAACCCATTTACATCAGTTGACCATCTATTCTTTTTATCTCAACCAATCAAATTTATCAAAAGGAATGGATTGACAATGGTATGAAATGGAAAAAAAATAATATTTTCTTCTGGAGAATATAGTATTTCCTCAAGTTTGCTTACCGGAGGGCACCTTAATGTGTACAAAACTGAATTTTCCCAACAATTAACTGCATATTAAAAATATGGAAATAAAGTTATAACGTCAACACGTTTATCATATTTGATAGTTATTGTAGTGCAACGTTGGTTGGAACTACTGAAAGGTCCATGGAGTATCTCATGGATTGAAAAAGAAATTGAGATAGGGCTGAGAACAGGGCCAATGCAGTTTTCTTCATTCCCTTTCTTAAAAGAGCAGATAATAAGGATGATAAATCAATGCAACATCAAACAGATGCAACACTGCCAGTGAGCAATGCATTGTTAAATTAACTCATCCACGCATCAACCATGCAAATCAATTCTTCTCGCAACAATTAATCCATGCTCTCATTCACAAGTCTCAGCTTTTCCTTGACAACGCTACAATGAAACCCCAGGTTTCATGCTTAAACTCAATGTTTCCTCATGAAACTTGCTGAGACACGAATCTGCACATCGATTTCATGCTAGATCACTGCAAACGTTCAAGCATGTATGCATTTCTCCCATCAATGCATTCAAAATTACTCTCACACATTGAATTCAATACAACAATATATCACACACTTTCTCTCTAACCTTGCACTCTTATACCAAAAATGGTGCATAAGATAAAGAATTCAAAACACACACCAAATTCTATTAATTAAAATCACATTTTAGAACATGATTTCTTCCAAAATATTACATGACTATTTATTTATAGGAGAAAGTATCTCGAATCTCTTCAAGAGAAAATTCCTCCTAGATATTTGGAGGAATTTGACAACTATCCTCTCAACTTTAGGATTCTATCCTAACTTCCCCATCTCCTAATTAATTATAGAATGACTCACTAATTCTAGAAACTCCTAGATTGTTTAATTAAATAATTACATAAAAATTAAACATGAGATGCTCCTACATCAAGGTGGGTCCCTATATCAAAATTGGAAACATCAAAGTCCAAGTGTTAAATATTGTTTATGATTTCATGCACGATGAACAATGGAGCAAGACCCATCAGATGGAGAAACCCCGAAGGCATAACATGCCCGATGGTTAGCTCTCCGAGTGCCTCCGCATAGACTTTCATGGTCTGCTTTGACCCCAAATCAATGGCTCACAATGTTTATGGGGGGAATATATTGTATTTCCTCCATACAAGAGTCTACCCCTGTATTACGTCGACAAGCTAGTGTGAGTTCATGTAGTTGTTCCACCACGTCATCTACCATCCTTTTAATTTTTTCAAATGTTGTATTTATGTTTTCTTTTCAAAATGTAATGATCAAAGGAATAATTAATTCTGAATTAGTTTAGGAGGTTAGAATTTTTGGTAAATGATAGTTTTGTACTGTCCCTTTTTTGAATTTTGTATAAAAGTTAATTCAAAAAGAGAAGTGAAGATTGGAGGTTTCTCTGGTGTAGATTTTGAGATGCAAAACTCAGAAGGTTAAAATTTGTTGGACCTCATAAGAAAATACTATTTTGTATTTTCAATATTCATGTTGATATGAATAAAGCTTTCAAGTGAAGGTTCAAAGTTTTTGGACCTCAGAAGCAAAGAATATTTTGTATTTGAAATCTTCATGTTGATATGAATAAAGCTTTCAAGTGATTCCATAATTTTTTGAGTATGATTTTTCTTTCTTGTTACATCTCATTTTATTTTATTTTTCTTTAGAAAAGAGTAATGAAGCTACTGGTCTTTAATTTTACAGTTCTACAAATTTTGGTTCCTATAATTAAAGTTTAAATCCTTAATGATGCACTCCTCTTTTATATATTTCATTTCATGATAACTACATATTTCTTCTAAAGTTGGAGATAAGAGATTCTGCAAAAGAAGCTTATTGTTAAATACTTTCCACCATCAATTCTTTTTGTTCTATCTTTTCATTTATGCTCAACATCAGAAGGCTACTCTGAAAGATTGTTCTCACATTGAAGACTAATAGCTATAAAATATATAGGGTTTTAAAGCAATGGGACAAGAAAGCAATTTCATTATTGTTCTTAATAAATGTCTTGGGCACTGACCTCTTCTCAGCCGAAGGTTGTCTCTCAAGGAACAACATTTTTTGGCATTGTTTCCAAGGTATAGAGACACAGAGTTATTTTCCCATGGGTTTTTATTAATAGTAATTTATTTGTTTGGTGAGAAAAGAAAGTGATTAGGCTAAGTTCCCCACCAAGATAACAGTCATAGCTCCGAAAAATCCCACACGAGGTTTGATACCTCACAACATAAATCTCCCATCCTTTCTGATCCAGAGAAATTAGTTTCTCGAAAATTTTGGAAAGAAAAGTCCTCAGAAACTCCAAACCCTGCTTTATCTGCTCCTAGTACTAGTTATGTTCCACAATTTATGGGTTTTCATTCAGAAGAAGTTATAAGAAATATTGAATTTTCTCAGGGAAGTACATTTTTTCCTCGACATATTTACCAGAGCCTACATTAGAATCATAATCATTTGATTCAATGTCATTTTATTTTCCATAAATTGAAGAGATTAAAACAATTGATTTTTCAGTTCCACATCAGACTATTTATGCCATCAATCAGGCAGTTCCTATTTTTGTTGTCCCTCCTCAACCATTTGCTTTTTAGGCAAGAGGCTCTCTTGTTCATTTTCAAAATCAAAATATGGTGATTCTAACATTCCTATTGAACATATATGCACCTTTAAATCTTCCTCAGTCGATGAATTCTTTGCCACAATATTAGCTTAAATTACTACTCAAGTTTACAGGAGAAGATGAAGTAACAACAAAGAAACATATTGCTTCTTTTAGTGCTTTTGCTGAGAATTTGAATGTGGAATATCTAGATGTAGTGTTGATATTATTTGTGCAATCAATTGATGGAGAAGCAAAGAAGTGGTTCAAAACACTTCCTGCTAATTCTATTAATATTTGGGAGGAATTACAGAATGTGTTCACACAAATATGGGGGGAGAAAAATGATCATAGTTATTTTCTAACTGAATTAAATGCAAATAAAAAAAACCAAAAGAGGATGTAAATGAATTTCTTAAAATATTTAATAAATTGTATAACAATCTACCAGCAGAAATAAACCCCCCACCTACAAGAGAAAAAGTGGTGCTTGCAGGGGAATTTGAATCTGACTTTGATTTTACACTGAGGGAGAGGACATCTCCTACTTTAGAGAAAATCCAGACCGATGCATTAGAAATTGAGGCCAATTTATTTGATGCAGGGAAAATTAAGTCAAAGCAACAACTTGAAGACAGGGGAAAAGGAAAAGAAGAAGTAAAGGATGTTAGTCAGCCTAAAGACTTTCATGACCAAAAGATGGATGAAATGACTAAAGTAATTAGGAATATGTCCAATAAATTGGTGAAATTGGAGTTAGAAATAAAAAATCTTCCAAGACAAATTCAACAAGGGCAGAACATAAATTTCAATCCTTAATTTAGGAGGCAGCCACTGCAAATTATGCAAAGGGATAGAAAGGACCAATATTAGATACAACCACCCTTGTATATTGAAGATGAGTCAGAGGAAGCAGTTGAGGAAACTCTTAAAGAATAGGAAAATCATATTTTTGCCTTGTATGAGGAGGGAGGAGATGAAGTCATAGGTGAAGATTCAAATTTGGAATTTCAAGTCTCTCTGGGTGAAGAAGAAATTGATGAATATTGTAAAACATTTACAGATCTTATGCAGGGAGAGTTGCATAGAAAAATATGATCTTAGATTGAGGAAGAGATCAAGGGTTTAGGATAATGTAGAGGATCAAATAGATCAGACAACACCACAACAACCTACAAAACAAGTTGATAAAGGAAAACAAGAGATCGACATTGTCCGAATAGTTACAATTCAACAAGCTGAAAGTTCTAAGAGTAAGAAAGGCTCAGTGGTGTTGCAAAAATCTATTCAACAAGATGTAATCAGTTCTCAAAATGTCTCACATCTGTTGGGTATGTCTTATATTCTTTCCACGACTAGCCCCACGCACTGTACGTTGCGCCGGGCGCAGCAGGGGGGTCACAAGGGGGGAGGCAGCCCCCACTGTTGGGGTCCCGGGCAGCGCCCCAGCGAAATTTTTTTTGGTGTGCGAACCCACTCATAGGCGGACCCACCCATGTTTTGTGCATGAATTTGCACATGGTTTTGGGGTACAATGGTTTTCAGCCCCTGGTATTTTGTAGATCCGGTCAAGGGAACTACGGTTATGTTCTAATCCAGGGTTAATGGATTGGGGTTTATGTATGCTTCGGCATGTATATATATGTGTTGTAACACTAAAAGGAATATAATAAAAAATCAAGCTGGTCGTCCCGATTTGGGATCCAGGGGAAAATCTCTGTGTTTATCTGTTTTATGTTTTATGCTCTCGCTATTGTTTATTTTCTGTTATAAGATTCGTGTGTAGATAATTTCTGTTCAGGGTTAAAACCTACATTTGGTATCGAAGCTGTTTCGGCTTCAAGGGGACGCCTTTGCTGCTGAGGGTTTTTTAGTTCAGGCTTGAGGTAGACCCTGTTCAGTGGGAGATCCGCGGGATCGATTCTTGCGGTGAAAGAAGATGGCGAGCGGCAGAAAGATAGAGATCGAGAAATTTAATGGTCAAAGTTTTGAGTTGTGGAAGCTCAAGATGGAGGATCTGCTGGTGGATAAAGATCAGTGGATCGCGGTAGATCCAGGTACTAAACCAATGACAATGTCAGATGAAGACTGGAAGAAATTGGATCGGAAGGCTAAGAGCACAATACGGTTGTGTGTCTCAGATTCAGTATTGTTGAATGTATCTGGGGAAGCTACGACGAAGAATTTGTGGGAAAAACTTGGGACTTTGTACCAATCTAAGTCTCTGGTGAATAAGTTGTTCCTGTGGAAAAATTTGTATAACCTGAGGATGAAGGATGGAGACTCGGTGACAGAGCATCTGAATGCCTTCAATACTGTGGTAAGTCAACTGTCATCTGTTGATATTAAAATATCAGATGAAGATAAGTGCATCAGTTTGTTGTGTTCTCTACCAGATTCATGGGACAGTCTGGTTATTGCAATAGGTAGCAATATAACTACCTTGAATTTTGATGACATTGTCTCAGCCTTGTTGTTGGAGGAAATGAGACGGAGAAATATGGAGGGCCAGAATGGAGATGCCTCATCTGTACGAGGAAGGTCCCAAAACAAAAACAAGAATAAGGTTTCGAGTGGGAGATCCAAATCTAGACGGAGATATAAATCTCCTGGAAAGTTTGTAAAGGTATGTTGGAAATGCGGAAAGGAAGGGCACTACAAAAAGGACTGCAGATCTAAAGCTCCTGAGAAAGGAAAGGGATCTGATGATGCTCCTTCTGCAGAGGAAAAAACCACCTCGGATGAAGGTGGGGATGTGTATTTGGCTTCTTCTTCAAATACACATGTAGATCATGAGTCATGGTTGATTGACTCAGGTGCATCTTTTCACTTCACTCCCCACAGGGAGTGGTTCTGCGAGTATGAGAAATATGATGGTGATGTCTTCCTAGGGGATGATAGGAAGGCCAGAATCGTCGGAAGTGGAAAGGTAAAACTGAAGATACAAGGTGGAAGGATTAGAACACTTCCTGGTGTTCTGCATATTCCTGCATTGGCCAGAAATCTGATTTTTGTAAGCAAGATGAATGATGCAGGTGTAAAAACAGTGTTCGAGAAAGATTCCTGCAAGATGGTTCGGGGAGCACTGGTATTAATGCGGGGAGTTCGGATTGGAACTCTATACAAGATACAAGGTAGCACTGTTATTGATGGGTGTAATAGTTCTATGGTTCCTGAAAGTGGAGCGGAAAGCCTAGCTGTCTCTGGAGAAAAGACCATGCTATGGCATCAAAGGCTTGGACATATTGGAGAAAAGGGCCTTCGGATAATGCATAGAGATGGTATGGTAGAAGGTATGTCTAATTGTTCTCTGGATTTCGATTTCTGTGAACATTGTGTATATGGGAAGCAGAATCGGGTGAGTTTTCCTTATGGTGCTAAGAGGGCAAACAAGATATTAGAACTTGTGCACAGTGATGTGTTTGGGCCTGTGTCAGTTCCATCACTGGGAAAGTCTGTGTACTATGTTTCATTCATAGATGACTTCTCAAGGAATACATGGATATATTTATTGAGGAAGAAATCTGAAGTCTTTGACAAATTTAAAGAATTTAAGGCTCTGGTGGAAAACCAAACAAAGAAGAAGATAAAGGCGCCGAGGACAGATAATGATGGGGAGTTCTGCAAGAAGGAATTTGAAGAGTTCTGTAAGAAATGTGGTATAGCACGGTAGAATAATACTCCATACACACCTCAGCAAAATGGAGTTGTAGAAATAATGAACAGAACGTTGATGGAAAAGGAAAGAAGCATGCTCAGTGGTACCGAGTTAGGACAAGAATTCTGGGCAGAGGCAATGGAGACTGCATGTTACTTAGTTAACAAATCACCTTCATCAGCGTTGGAGGATAAGACTCCACATGAGGTATGGACTGGTAAGAAACCCTCTCTTTCACATCTAAGGGTATTTGGATGTGATGCATATGTACATGTTCTAAAGGAGAAAAGGACCAAGTTGGATAATAAATCTGAAAGGTGCATCTTTATTGGGTATAAGGATGGTTTAAAGGGTTACAAGCTTTGGAACCCATAAACAAGGAAGGTTGTGTACAGTTGAGATGTGGTGTTTAGAGAGGTGAAATATGTTTTTACACATGAAGTCCTACCAAAGGAACTTGAGAAGATAGAGTTTGAGCTAAAGGAGGATGAATCAAACTCTATAACAGAAGAAGACTCAGAAGAGGAAGAGCCACAAACTCCAGCTGTGAGAATATCAACTCGGGAAAGAAGGCAACCAGAAAGGTATATTCCATCTGCTTTTTGTTCAGGTTTTGCCTTAAATATAACTGATGATGATCCCAGAACTGTCAGGGAGGCAGTAGATTCAGAGGATGGAAAAATCTGGAAGGAGGCCATGGTTGATGAAATGGTATCCTTGCACAAAAATGAGGCATGGGATCTGGTGGAGTTGCTGGCTAGAAGGAAGCCCATCGGGAGGAAATGGGTGTTTAAAAAGAAGATGAATGTAGAAGGCAAGGTGGAGAAATACAAAGCTTGGTTGGTAGCAAAAGGTTATTCCCAGGTGCCAGGAATTTATTTTGGTGATATTTTTTCTCTTGTTGCCAAAGTTACTTCTATTAGATTACTTTTATCTGTTGTTGTTGCATTTGATTTTGAGATAGAACAGATGGATGTGAAGACAACATTTCTTCACGGGGATCTAGAAGAGGAGATCTACATGAAGCAACCTGAAGGCTTTATGGTGAAGGGTAAGAAAGAATTGGTGTGTAGGTTGAAGAAGTCTATGTATGGCTTTATGGTGAAGGGTAAGAAAGAACTGGTGTGTAGGTTGAAGAAGTCTATGTATGGGTTAAAACAGTCACCAAGGATGTGGTATCAGAAATTTGATACCTATATACGGGGACTTGGCTTCACTAGAAGCAAGGAGGATCACTTTGTTTATTTTAAATTAATTGGTGACCATGTTATTTATTTGGTATTGTATGTGGATGATATGTTGTTGATTGGAAATGACAAAGAAATTATCCAAGATTTGAAGACCCAACTGTTCTCCAAATTCGACATGAAGGATCTGGGTGCTACAAACTATATTTTGGGCATGGAAATTAAGAGATATCGGGAAAAGAGGAAGCTCTGGTTAAACCAGAGGAAGTATGTCGAGACTATATTGCAGAGGTTCAATATGCAGGATAGTAAACCGGTGAATGTTCCTATTCTTGTAGGTGTAAATCTATATGTTGAACAGTGTCCGAAGACACAAGAAGAAGAGGAGGATATGTCCCATGTTCCATATGCAAGTGCAGTGGGTAGCCTAATGTATGCAATGGTCTATACTAGACTAGACATTGCACATGTAGTGGGAGTATTGAGCAGGCTTATGTCAAACCCAAGGAAGGAGCATTGGACAGCAATGAAGCGGGTTTTTAGATATTTACGTGGCATTAGTGATTATGGCTTGTGCTACCAGGGAAGACCAAGATTGGAAAGAATGTTGGACATTCATGGTTTTGTTGATGCAGACTGGGCTGGAGATCTGGACCAAAGAAGATCTACAAGTGGGTATGTGTTTAGCCTATTTGGAGGCGCAGTCAGTTGGATGAGTAAAAGATAGTATGTAGTGGCTCTTTCAACTACAGAGGCAGAATATATAGCAGCCACTCATGCAAGCAAGGAAGCAGTTTGGTTGCAAATATTGTGTTCAAGTATGGAGTTGGTACAGCAAACTATAAGGATAGACTGTGATAGCCAAAGTGAAATTTTCTTGGCTAAGAACCCTACTTACCATTCAAAGATAAAGCACATTGATGTTCAATATCACTTTGTTAGAGATATGGTTGAGGCTAAAAGGGTGTTGCTGGTAAAGGTGGACACTTTGAAGAATGTTGCAGATGCATTGACGAAGTCTGTGAGCACTCAGAAGTTCTCTTGGTGTAGAGAAACAATGGGTGTTGAAGAATTGTCCCAATGACTAAGCTCTCCTGTGGCCCCCTGTGGAAAGAAAACAACAAGTGGGAGAATGTTGGGTATGTGTTATATTCTTTCCATGACTAGCCCCACGCACTGTACGTTGCACCAGGCGCAACAAGGGGGTCACAAGGGGGGAGGCAACCCCCACTGTTGGGGTCCGGGGCAGCGCCCCGACGAAAATTTGTTTGGTGTGCAGACCCACCCATGTTTTGTGCATAATTTTGCACATGATTTTGGGGTACGATGGTTTTTGACCCCTGGTATTTTGTAGATCTGGTCAAGGGAAATACGGTTATTTTCTAATCCAGGGTTAATGGATTGGGGTTTATGTATGCTTCGGCATGTATATATATATGTGTTGTAACAATAAAAGGAATATAATGAAAAATCAAGCTGGTCGTTCCAATTTGGGATCCAGGGGAAAATCTTTGTGTTTATCTGTTTTATGTTTTATGCTCTCGCTATTGTTTATTTTCTGTTATAAGATTCGTGTGTAGATAATTTCTGTTCAGGGTTAAAACCTACAACATCAAAATTTAAATGAAGAGGAAAAACTGAAAACATTAAAAGAGGTTAACTATTTTAATTGATTGAAATAATTAGAAAAAATTAAAGTTCTAATCCCTTTAAATGAGTTGGTGAATATCCTTACTTACAAAAAAAAAATGTTTTTGATTTTATAAATCTTTCACAGGATAGTCATTTATCAGATATAGTTAATTTGTAGGAGGAAAGACCAGTAGTGATGTTTGTCCCTCATGTGGAAGAACTAGATTCATCCACATTCCCTTTCTATATTTCCTTGCTGATGCATACTTATGGGACCCTAAATTAGACATAAATTAAGGCCCATCTAACCTTTATTAGGCACATAAAGGCTATACCACCACTACATTCTATAGAATGAGGAGATCAAGTGGCAGATCTAGGAGTGGCTACAAAAAGGGAACATTCGACCAAGGTCCTTACCTTATGGGAGCCTAATTATACTTGTACAAAATAAGGATGGGACCTAGAAGATATGCATTGATTATTAGGCAATGAAAAAAATCATTGTCTGAAATAGGTATCCAATCCCATATATTGATGACCTTCTAGCCCATCTCAAGGGGGCCAATTATTTCAGCAAGTTTGATTTGAATTCTAACTATCAACAGGTTCCAATAGAGCCCATAGATGTATGGATGACTACCTTAAAATATGAGGGCATTTTTGAATGTTGTTTCATGCCTTTTGAGTTGAAAATTTACCCTGCAACCTTTATGAGGTTGATGGATGACATCTTGTGACCATTCACCAACTCATTCGTGGTTGTATACCTGGAAAACATACTTATCTTCAGCAAGAGTTGGGAAGATCACTTATAACACATTCAGGATGTCCTTCAAATCCTGCAGTAGCACAAACTATGTGCCAACTTGGAAAAATACAACTTTGGTATGAGCCAGGTCCAATATTGTAATATTCCAAAATTAGCATGCAGCTAATTAGAATATCAATTTTTTCTTTTATAGATAGATGAATAAGTGGGTAGGGAGACCCATAAATCTCTTTAGTATGAATAAAATCCCTCTTAATGTGAAAAGGGATCATATTGATAGTTGGATAAAGCATCTCCATGTGTGAACAGGGGCTAAAGCATGTGGACAAGGTCAACGCTAACCAAATCAACAACGTTGGTATGGAAAGAGTGGATCATTAATGGGAGACAACACAGTGTTAATGGGAGAAAGTATCCATGAGAGTAGTGGCTTTAATGAGTGGGACCCAAGGTGAGAAGGCTCACATTACATAAAAGGAAGGGGAAGGAAGCCATAAAGAGTATGTTGATTGATTATTGATTTTGTGGTCTGTATGACTGTTTGCACTCTTCAGCTATTTAGCAGAGTCTGTTGTGCCATTTAGCACAAGGGTCTTCTCGAGGGGGAATCCCACACTCATCCTCGGGGGACTTCGAGTGCCTACTCAAGAGAGATTATTGAGCTATATATTCCACATTCTGACATCAGGCCAAGCTTCAGTCTTCAACTACAATACATTTTCTGTTCATAGTTGTGTTGTGTTGTAGGGTTGTAGTAGTGGAGGGTTTGTAGGGCCATTTCCTAAGATTTTTTTTAGTGGAGGAAGAATTATTTCCATTGGGAGGCTATCAAGGAGAGTCCTTGAGCTTCATTTCATATTTTGGCACCAAGCCAACCTATTTATGCCTCCTACAATGTAGTTTCCCTCAAGGACTACGTTATTTTATTGAGTATTTGCAGTGGAGCTTTCACTGCCACTTTTGGAGGGTTAGATCTTCAGTGAGGCGATCAATATTTCAATTGGAGGGTCTATTGGAGTATATCCATACATTTTCATATCAATTTCAGCCACCTCCTTTCCAGTATTCAGTTGTAGCTGCAATTCAACCCTAGGGCTACATTTTGGACATTTTGGTATTTTGGGTATTTTCGGAAACCCTTTCTGGGTTGTCTTGGAAATGTGTTTGGGAGCCTAGATCTCTATCCCTAGCACCTTTTGAGCTATATAACAGTAGATCCATATCATTTTACACATCTAGTAGCAGTTTAACCACTAAAACTACATTTTCTTGGCTCATGGCATTTGTATAGAAGTTATATGTCATGTATTAGCATATTTTCTTATTGGAGGCAGTATTGTATTGATTGAGTGACTTGATCCTCAATATTTTATGCCCATTATTGCTAATATGTTTAATAATATGGCTCTACATTTGTCTTATGTATTGGTGTATTGATATTCATTACTACTTTTCCATTATTTTGTTCTGTATTCCTATCTTTTTCATTTTGGAATATTACAGTGGTATCAGAGCATAATCTTGGCTCAGCCTGTGAGTTTTAGCCAATATGCTATAAGAAGAAGAAGAAAAAGAAGAAGAAGAGATATATAATGATGGAAGGAATGAGTTTTACCTCATATATTTTCATATCTATGAAGAACCTCTCCAAGGAGGTCAAGCAAATGAGAATGGAGAGATGCAATGAGACCTCAAGATGGTTTCAAGATGAGGAAGGTCCATGCACTTCCTATCAGCAACAGCAAAAACCGTTATTGATATACTATGTCTACTTTCCTTGAAGAGGAATGTGTAAGGCATGGAGATGGAGGAAACTTAGATCATGACATTCTAAGTGATTATCTTGCAGTGTACAAGTCTTAATCGAGGGATTTCAAGGAGAATCTTGTTAAAAATGCAACAAGATGATGGAGCTTAGTGAAATGAAGTCGCCTTCACTAAGTGGGCCCGCAGGATATTTTTGGCGCAAAGTCTATTTTTAGACTATGTCTATTTTTAGACATATGGATCATGGTCTATGAGTTGCAGGATGCTATTTATGGATGATTGGTCGAGTTGATAAAAATAGATGGACCTCTATTTTTAGACATTGGGCGGTTTCTATTTTTAGACTGCCGGGCTAAAAATAGAATAGTCAAATATTATTAACCCTTAATAATATTTAGACTATAAACATTATCTTATCCTCTTAGAGCACTTCAGTTTGATGCTTGGATGTGGCACATGCAGCTAACAAAAGGAAATAGGCTTTTCCTAAGGGTTAGTTGAGCTATTGCATGGTTGACTTCAGTTAGAACTCATGTGGCAGAGTTTGGTGGAGTTGATGAGACAGTTGGTGGAGTTGTGTTCGGTTTAACTTAGTTGAACTAGTTGTATTTAGTCTAAATGAAAAATACACTAGTGATGAGTGGTGTGAATTAATTATTAATTAATTCACTAATTATTAACTCATAAATCAACTAAAGAACACATCAGTTAACTGCAATGCATGGACAGTTCAATGGAGACCAGTTTTAGAGGTGGGTGAAAGGGTGAGTCTACTATCAGTTGTGACTATTGGCTGTGCATGAGATTTGCACACACATTGATGGAGATTGCCAATGAGGATTGCGCAGTTGGAGCTAGTAGGATTCGAACTTGGATCTCATCATTAATCAACTTGGATTGCGCAGTAGAGGCAGGCAGACTTGTGGAGGAGATTTGAACCTGTGACTAGTTCACTTTCCATACTAGTTTTGTGTGTAGCATTGAGATAGTGCTGAGAGCTGTGAGAGATTTGTGCTATGTATTGTTACATGTTCTCTATCATTATAATATACAGATAGTTGGTGGTTTTCAGCTATTGCTTTCCCCATTACATACTGTGTTGATATGTGTGCTTGACTATGTTTTAATGAGCGCATGCGACTGCTTTCTATTTCCGCATATTGATGATCAATTGTAAAAGAGGTTATGTATTATGCATGAAGCTTAAATAGTGTGTAATTAGGATAATCTTGGTGAATAATTCAGCAAATTATTCAAATTTCTACATGGTATCGGAGCTAGATTGATCATCGAATCTATTACAGTGATTACAATTATTTTGGTAGACAGAGTCTGTAACAGGCCAGGTAGCCTCTGGATCCATCCTTTCCTTGAAAGGTGATATATCCAGTAAATGCCCCTACAGTCGATCTCTGTGCTAGAAATATTTTTTTCTCACAGATCGGAAGCTGTTGAGTTTTGAGCTGGTGGAATTCGAATTTGAGGTAGAATTTGGAATTCGAATTTGCAGCAGTTTTCTTGGTGTCGAAGTCAAAATGTCTTTCAACGGATTGCGACTGGAATATTCCCTTGAGGGCAGTTCAAATTATGTTGCATGGAAGGACAAAATGGAGGCGGTATTAGATGATAACGGGCTGAAGGAGTTCATAGATGCTGAGATCCCAAAGCCTACTGATGCTGCTCAAGTTGAGGCTTGGCAAAAGAAGATGGCAAAATGTCGAAGGATTCTGTTGGAGGGCGTGAAGGATCACATTGTATCCAGCATGCATGGAAAATATTCTCCATAATTGATGTGGAAAGCGTTGACAAATTTATTCCAAAGCAAGAGCGACCAGAGGAAGTTGGCGCTCAAGGATAAACTCAGACACATAAAGATGGAGAAAGGCGACAGTATGCCGAAGTACCTCACGAAGTTCATCCAATGCAGGGAGGAGCTGGGAAGTGTGGGGGTGACTGTCGATGATGAGGAATTGGTGAGCTTGGCTCTCCTTGGTCTTTCGAAGAGTTGGCATGCCTATCAGGATTCTGTCAATGGTCGGGAGAAATTGCCAGGATGGGAGCGACTTTGGTCGGATCTTGTGCAAGAGGAGATAAGGCGGAATACCAGAGACGGATCTTCATCAAAGGCATCTGATGAAGAAAATTGCGCTTTGGCTGCCAAAGCAAAGAAGGGGAAGAGCAAGAAATCTTCTCATTCCGGTGCGAAAGGCAAGAAGCAGGACATGTCCAAGGTGAAGTGCTTTCACTGTCACCAACATGGACATTATGCCACAAATTGTCCGCAGAAGAAGAAAAATAAGCAGGCTACTGGATCTGCAGCTGGAGAGGCCTTAGCCTCGCATTTTGAGCTGGATTTTTCGCTGATCGCATGCTTGGTTTCAAGTGTGGCGGGATCAGTGTGGTTTTTGGACAGTGGTGCGTCTTTTCACATGACAGGAGATCGAGATTTGTTTACTGATCTGGATGAGAAAGATCTTAGAGTGCACATCGAGATGGGCGATGATGGTAGATACAGTGCGACCGGTATCGGTACCATTTCCTTTGAGAGGGAGTCTGGTAAACCCTTCGTATTGAAGGAAGTGATGCATATTCCAGGATTGAAGAAGAATCTGATCTCTGTGGCGATGTTAGAAGACAAGGGGTACGATGTTGTCTTTAGCGAAGGAAAGGCTTTCCTGCGCAGTAAGACAACTGGAGAAACCCGGAAGATAGGGGTTCGAGTCAAGAACCTTTATCAATTGCAAGTAGATGGCTGCGCAACAATGGCATGCAAGGCAGAAGGAGTGGTGAGCCGGGATGATGGTGAGCTGTGGCACCGGAGATTGGGCCACCTTCACCATGGAGCTTTGAAGATACTGCAGCAGATTTCTACTGGGCTTCCTAAGGGCACTCTTGCGCAGTCAGATCAGTGCAAGGGGTGTACCTTGGGGAAAATTTGTGAAAGCCACCTTTCACGAGAAGGATAGTCGCGCCACGACGATCCTTGAGAGAATTCACACAGACGTGTGTGGACCTTTCTCAGTAGCTTCGACAGCAAAGCACAGGTACTATGTGATCTTTGTTGATGATTATTCTCGGAAGTGCTGGATCTTCTTCATGCAGAAGAAGAGCAAGACATACTCAAAGTTCTGTGAGTTCAAGGCGCTGGTTGAGAAGGAATCGGGGAAGCATGTGAAGGCTCTTAGGAGAAAAAATGGTGGTGAATTCATCTCTGTTGAATTCAAGGACTTTTGCAGCGCAGAAGGGATTTGGAGAGAGCTCATCGCACCCCATAACCCACAGCAAAATGGGGTTGTTGAGCGAAAGAACAGAACGATCGTGGGTGCTACACGGGCGATGTTGCATGATCAGGGCCTACCCCTTCACTTGTGGGCGGAGGCATGAAATACTGCAGTATATGTGCAGAACCGTTGTCCTCACAAGATACTTGGCATGAGTACACCGGAGGAGGCGTTTTCTGGTAAGAGACCTGATATTTCCCATTTGAGGATTTTTGGTTCACCTGTCTACTTGCATGTGACGAAGGATGCCAGGAAGAAGCTGGATCCGACCGCAGAGGTTGGAATATTTGTGGGGTACACTGATACACCTCACAACTATCGGGTGTATTTGCCAGACAGTCGCAAGACTGTTGTGCGACGGGATATCAAATTTCAGGAGGAGAAAGCCATGCAGTGTTCACTTGAGAGGGAGCCACACTTGCATGCAAATGATGAGCTATTAGTTCCTAAGGATGAGCTTCCGGATGTGGATCAGCCACAAGAGGAAGTTCATGGAGTGGAAGAGACCACTCATGCAGCGCCAACCATCAGAGGGCGCAAGCGCACTACAGAAGCTGAGCGACTGGCTCAAGATGCAGAGAAGGTTGTAGGACTACCTACAGCACAGCGCAGATAGAGACAGTCACCAGACCGATACACTAGATACATGGCTCTTGTGAGAAAATGTGTCATGACATAGCCATCCTCTTTCAAGGAAGCTGTGGAGGACCCCGCATGGGTAGATGCCATGGTGGAAGAGTATGATTCTATTGTTAGAAATAGTGCATGGGAGATTGTCCCGCGACCGGAAGGGAAATCAGTGGTGGGTTAGCGATGGATCTACAAAGTGAAGCAGGCAGCTGACGGGAGCGTGGAGAAGTACAAGGCAAGATTTGTTGCCCGAGGCTTCTCATAGATAGAGGGGATCGATTATGAGGAGACCTTTGCACCTGTCGCAAGGTATTCTTCCATACAGACGATCCTAGCTCTCTCAGTGCAGATGGGGTGGCACATCCATCAGATGGATGTGAAGACTGCGTTCCTCAACAAATTCATTGAGGAGGAGGTGTACATAGAGCAGCTCGAAGGTTTCAAGATCTTCAGCAGTGAGTCGCATGTGTGCAGACTCAAGAGAGCACTGTACGGGTTGAAGCAAGCACCTCATGCTTGGTACACACGGATAGACAGTTATTTCACCAGACTTGGATTCTCCAAGAGTGAGGCGGATCCTAACCTGTACCAGATTGTGGTGGAGGGGAAGTTGCTGATCATTGTACTGTATGTAGATGATCTGATTTTGACGGGTGATGAGCTGTTGATACTTTCATGCAAAGAGGATCTTACTAGAGAGTTTGAGATGAAGGACTTGGGCCTCCTTCATTATTTCCTAGGATTGGAAATTTGGCAGTGCAGTGATGGACTGTTTGTTTCTCAGGGTAAGTATGCCTGAGAAATATTGGAGAAGTTCAACATGCATGGCTGCAAGCTTGTTGATACTCCTCTTCCTGGAGGTTGGAGGAAGGAGGATGCTACTTCGGCGGAGGTAGTGGATGCCACTGTTTATCGACAGTTGGTGGGGTCGCTTATGTATCTGGTCAATACACGACTCGATATATGCTATGCTATTAACTAGCTTTTGCAAGCTATGTTTAAGCCTACCAAGATCTTCTGGAAGGCAGGCAAGCATGTATTGTGTTATCTTAGAGGCACATCGGGATATGGCTTGTGGTACAAACAGGAGGATGAGGTGAAGCTGTGTGGCTTCACGGATACAGATTGGGCAGGGAGCCCAACGGACAGAAAGAGCACATCTGGAGGGATCTTCAGTATCAGGTCGACAGCATTTTCTTGGTACAGCAGGAAGCAGAGATCCATGGCACTCAGTTCAGTAGAGGCTGAGTATATGGTAGCAAGCTTGGCTGCATGCGAGGCCATATGGATGAGGAAGATCCTAGTCGGGTTGTTCGGTTCGCACTTGGAGCCTACTGTGATTTATTGTGATAAACAGAGTTGCATTAAACTCTCGGCTAATCCAGTATTTCATGATAGATCCAAACACATCGACATTAGGTACCATCATATCAGAGATTGTGTCCAGCGGAGAATCATGTTACTTTCATATATTCCCACGGAGGATCAGGATGCTGATATCTTGACGAAGGCGCTCACCAGGAGCAAATTCGAATACCACAGAGGTAGGATAGGGGTTGCAAATAATCCATATCTTGTTGAGAGGGAGTGTTGAAAATGCAACAAGATGATGGAGCTTAGTGAAATGAAGTCGCCTTCACTAAGTGGGCCCGCAGGCTATTTTTGGCGCAAAGTCTATTTTTAGACTATGTCTATTTTTAGACATATGGATCATGGTCTATGAGTCGCATGATGCTATTTATGGATGATTGGTCGAGTTGGTAAAAATAGATGGACCTCTATTTTTAGACATTGGGCGGTTTCTATTTTTAGACTGCCAGGCTAAAAATAGAATAGTCAAATATTATTAACCCTTAATAATATTTAGACTATAAACATTATCTTATCCTCTTGTAGCACTTCAGTTTGATGCTTGGATGTGGCACATGCAGCTGACAGAAGGAAATACGCTTTTCCTAAGGGTTAGTTGAGCTATTGCATGGTTGACTTCAGTTAGAACTCATGTGGCAGAGTTTGGTGGAGTTGATGAGACAGTTGGTGGAGTTGTGTTCGGTTTAACTTAGTTGAACTAGTGGTATTTAGTCTAACTGATAAATACACTAGTGATGAGTGGTGTGAATTAATTATTAATTAATTCACTAATTATTAACTCATAAATCAACTAAAGAACACATCAGTTAACTGCAATGCATGGACAGTTCAGTGGAGACCAGTGTTAGAGGTGGGTGAAAGGGTGAGTGTGACTATCAGTTGTGACTACAACTGTGCATGAGATTTGCACACACATTGATGGAGATTTCCAATGAGGATTGCGCAGTTGGAGCTAGTGGGATTCGAACTTGGATCTCATCATTAATCAACTTGGATTGCGCAGTAGAGGCAGGCAGACTTGTGGAGGAGATTTGAACCTGTGACTAGTTCACTTTCCATACTAGTTTTGTGTGTAGCATTGAGATAGTGCTGAGAGTTGTGAGAGCTTTGTGCTATGTATTGTTACATGTTCTCTATCATTATAATATACAGATAGTTGGGGGTTTTCAGCTATTTCTTTCCCCATTACATACTGTGTTGATATATGTGCTTGATTATGTTTTAATGTGCGCATGCGACTGTTTCTATTTCCGCATATTGATGATCAATTGTAGAAGAGGTTATGTATTATGCATGAAGCTTAAATAGTGTGTAATCAGGATAATCTCGGTGAATAATTCAGCAAATTATTCAAATTTCTACAAATCTAACTCTCCAACAGTTCATTCAACTCAAAGAAGAAAGGAGACCTTGCAGCAATAGAAGGAAAAGACACAATAGATTTCTATTGTCTACATTTGATGGGTCATCCACATGCACAGCAAGGGCTTGGAGAAGAAAGTTAGATGCATTATTCCTACTACATCCAATAGTAGAAAGAGAAGCTGTTGATATTTCAGCGCTGCAACTTGAGGGTGAAGCAAACATTTGGTGGTTCAGCAATTTGAGACATGCAAGAGTGACTGCTTATGCATATTTTACTCAAAGGTTGATCAAGAAGTTTGATAAGAAGAAACAGGAGGAAAATCAACTTCCAGCACCACTTGTTGTAGGAGTACTTGCATTAGGAGAAGGAACACTTGCACCCTTGCAAAGTGTTCTTGATCTCTTGACACTTATATTCCCATGCATTATTCAAGAGATGCATGAGGAGGAGGAGACTTATACCAACATTGGTCCAGCAGTAGAGGAGCAACCATCACCATCACCAGCAATTGGAGGAGTCAATACACCAGTAGGAGGAACCCTTGTAGTAGTAAAAGATGTTCCCAAGGATCAGCTTAACCAAGGTATGCAAAAATTTCCACTTCTTATTATTTCAACACATCATATGGATAGTTGTGGGGACATGCCATCAGGGAAATTGCATGACCGAGGGTCAAAGCACACTGCTGATTTAGAGCAGTAGAATATCATTGCATAGAGGACCCTTGATTGGTTCAAGTAGGATATATATAGTCATCCTGGTTTTTCATTTTTGATATGCACACAACACTTTGGGTTGGAGTGTAGATTTTTGGAGGGTAGGATGAGCATTATCCTAATCAATCCAATGCAGAACTGTATGTTCATCATTGTGCATGATCTTGAGACAACAGATGCACCATCATGGAGATCAGCAGTATTTTCATTAAGCAGCAGTGATGAGTTGGGTGCCCAACTATGATTGGGACATTCTAATGGCCATTCCACTTGTGTTTCATTGGATAGGAAGATGGTTGATGAAAGACATCTTATGATGGATGACATCTCCCATTACTATGATGGATCCTTCTTGATGAGCACATCACAAATCAAAGAGAATATTTTGCCTACAACATATTTGGATCCTTATGGGTTCAACTTGGTCATTGATGAGTGGTCTTCGTGTGGAGATCTCCAAGGGGTTTCACTTCAACATCCCATGAAGTGCAAAGATAGTGATTATATTTGGGCGGATGGTATTCTCCATTGGATGGGTACCAAATTGGAGCATGTGAGGAGACACCCACAATTGGATGAATGGGTGTGGATGGTGAGCAAGGGGTTGGTGAGCCACTTGCAGATCTATGACACAGGGTAGCAGGAGGCATGGTTGCGCTGGCTACTCTCGAAAGAGTTTGGCCATCATTTGACATATCATTTTTCAAAGGGTGTGTTATGGTTTGAGGCATTGCATGGCACTCATATGTTATGGCAGCCAAAGATTTTGTTGTATGGGGAATTATACAAGTCAACTACCATGATGTTACACCATGACTTGTATGATGATGAGATGTGGAGGAAGTAAGAGTTATTGTTGCTTTGGATACCCTTGGGAGAGTATGGGTTGATTGTCTCCCATACTTTGCATGATGTTTCAGGAGTAGAGGATGACACAATCATGGTGCAAAGGAAATACTCCTTATCTTTGGAGGATCAAGAGGTACTTCCACATAGGAAGGAGCCTTCCATATGTAGCAGCATTATGGTATGGTACTTTGGCATTGGGCATGTTGATCATGTTAGTCCCCTATTAATTTTTGACAAGAAAACAGGGGGTCAAACTGTCTCTGAGCTTTCAAGGAATGCATTCCTGCTAAGAAAACATCATCCTTGAAGTCCCTTTATGCCCTTTGTCCTTTGATGAATCCCACTACTATTTCCAGTTGAAAAACCTCTCTGTTTCTGTGAAGAAAAATGCCCAAAAGGCCGCCATTTCCTTTGTTTTATTCCCATTAATCCTCTGTTTCAACACCATTTTTCCCCTCTCCTAATTCCTCATTAATCCCTCATTTATCATTCAATTCCTATTTTAACCTCACAAATACCCTTTTTTTGGCCAAAAATCCCTTCATCCCCCTTACCGTTACCCCTTGTTGGCCTTAAAATGCATGAAAAATGGGCCAAAAATCCATTTTTACCTTATGACAGGCTAAGCCCCTTTTTAGGCTAGCCCCTTAACCACTTCCCCTCCATAAATTCTGAAGCTAAGACCAAGCGCTAAGTCTAAAGGTACTAATCGCAATCGAAAGGGCGGAGTGGAGCGCAGTTTCTTTGCAAGGTCGAAACCCCCGATGCGATAGTGTATTTGTTATGTTCAACCCCACCGTGATCGGAGCCATCTATTCGTCCAGATCCGACGGCCCGGCGCTAATCGCACCGCGCCTATTGCCCCTATCCATCCGCTCCTCTGATTTCATCAGAACCGTCGATCTGCCTCCAGATCGGATGGCAGTCGCTTCATCGCATTCCCACTCCAATCGCAATCGAAATTTTCTCCTATGTCCTCTGCTGACTCCCCCGATTGCGATCCTCCGATCCAATCATGGCCATCCATCCGATCAGATCCGACGGTCCAGATTTATCCTGCTCTACTCCTTCGTGCCTGTCGGCCTTCCCTTCCGGTTTAATCCCCATCGTCGATCTATCAATTTGATCTGACGGCCATCGCTTGTTCCACAATGTGCCCATCACCCCTCTTCACTGACCCCTCCGATTAACCGTGGGCCGTTTATCTATTTCCAGATCCGACGGCTGGCACGTAATCGCTAATCGCCAATCGGAAATGTTTCATATGCCACCCTCTGCCTCTCCCGATTGCGATTCTCCAATCCAATCTCCGTCGTTCATACATTCTAATATAACAGCTCTTATCTCTCTCACCCCACTCGTTGAACCCATTGTTTCCCTCGACAATTTAATCTCCACTGTTGATCCCTCGCACGGTCCAACGGTTGGCGCTTGATCGCACCGTCGCTCCAATCGCAATCGGAAGTTTTTAAGGTGTCACCCTCTACTACCCCCCCCCCGATTGCGATCCTCTAATTCAATCGTGACCATCCGTTCGATCTAGATCAATGGTCTACATTTCCTCACAGTTAATTGCCACCATCCACAAGCCTCCACAACATTTCTCCACCACCTCCCTTGGATTTTTATAATGAGTTTATTGTATTTGTGTAGGGTGTTCAGAGTGGAAAATTCACTTTGCCTCTACAGTCATAGCCACTGTGATTCAGTGTGCAGAGATAATCATTTCAATAGTGGCAAGTGAAACAACAAAAACAGCTTTAAGGGATTTGGGCTTGTTAATTGAATATTTAGAACCTAATATCGTATTCAAAGGATAAATACGCAATTTGAGGACCTGAAGAGCACACGCAATATCCAAGTTTGTGTTTGAATATCTGCGGGACGTTTTCTCCAGGTAGTACGTCTTCCCATTAAAGCCTCCATGCCTCCTCGATCCCTTAAACAAATGAACACACTGAAAGAAGTTTCTACGCCAGTCAAAACCATCAGTTATGGAGCATGGAGACTTTGCAGACTTCCCATCTTGGGCATTTATTTTAGAAGGCCGCCACAGAGTACCAAACAGCCAGAAGGACTACAAAGAACATGTCCAAGGTCAATCTCGACTTGAATAGGAATCCTGAAGCAGGCTACAGAGTACATACAACACTACAGAGTCATTAAGCAGTGTGGGCGTGAACGCTTCCGCCATCCTGTCTTAATGAGACAAATTAAATGTTCATCATCCACTCCCTTTACTAGTTGTTCTCCTATAAAACTCCCAGAGAACAGATGGTAATGGGTTTGAGATTTTCAGAAAATTAGGTAGTAAGAGAATTTTGTATGCATTTTTGTCGAACTTTCATATGAATGCACAGAGCCCGTTGGGTTTTAGTGAGGAGGAGTTCCATCTTTAATGAGGATTATGGTCTTTGGTGTCTCACAGTTTGTAACTTCTCCCTTTATGTGTTAGTTTAATTGTTCATTTCGTTTCATCCGCCTTTCTTGTATCATGTTCTGGAATGCGAGTGGCTCACTGGTTTTTGGTACGAATTTATCCTAGTTGATACCCATGCTTGAACTAGTCAAGCGCTTTAAATATGGCTCAGGCATGATATACTGTTTCAATTTTCACTTCAACCATATTTCTTCTATATTAGCTTCTTTGGGAGGTTATTTTTAAAACGCTATTGTCATTATGGATTCTTAAATTGGTAAGCCCATTACATGGTGATATTGTGTATCTAGATATCATCTCAATGAAAATTAGTATTATCTCAATCTTTCATACGCAGTAATCACCTTATGATTATTTATTTCTGTGAGGTATTTTCGAACCGGCCCTCTTTACAAAAAGCTGCCTCTGAATTTTCTGATGCATTTGTATTAGAATTCCGCACCTTGCCTCTATGGTATTTCTTTCCTTGCGTCCCTTTTCTGAAGGTTTTGGTACCATTCAAGTTAACCTCCCTATTTACAGGAGATAGCATGAGAGCCTTTTGTTGATAACTCCCCCTGTTATGTCACACGCTCCTTGCTATATAAGATGCCCTAGGCACTGGTCTTTCACAACTCAAGGCTGTCTCTAGGGTCGAAAACATCTTTCTGGCGCCATTGTCGGGGATCGAAGTTAAGAAAAGTTAAATCCCTGGGCCCCAACAAAATCCTTATTCACTCTCCAAATAGGTGAGCATGGAGAGTTGAGAGTTGTAGATCCCTTACCTTGGCGACTCCACATTCATTTGTCAGAAATTTTTTCTTGCAGATCTGGCTCCTCATAAGCCACACCTGAGGTCAAATACGTCTCAGAAAAATACACCTTCTGTATCTGACCCAGAGAAGATCATACATATAAGAAGTAGGAAAGAAATGCCATCGATCCATACCGAGATCCCTGAATCTTCTTTACAGTACTTTCCGTCCTCCTCCACTGTGGGAGATACCGACTACTACTCAGATAGTTCACCCCAGGGAAGTGTCCAAATTAGAGATGATTTTCACCCTAATCCTGAGGTCGAAGAGGTCAAAGAATTCACCGAAGTATCTATTATTAACATACCGTTGTTCCCGTCAACACCTCAAGCTGCAGTCCAATACATTCATATTGTCATTCATACTCCACTCCCACCTCTGCCTCCTCCTTTTACACATGAAACTCATGCACTACCTCCACCTCCTCCATTGGCCAATGTTCCCGACTTCTTGTTGAATAAATATGCCCCCCTTGCATTACCCCATGTGCTGAATGACATGCTGCAGGACTATCTGAAGATTTTGCCCAGATTCAATGGGGAAAATGAGATTGAAGCTCAAAAAAATCTTGAGGTCTTCTGCTCTTTTGCAAAGAACTTTAATGTGGAACACCTAGATGTAGTCCTAAGACTGTTCGTGCAATCTCTTGATGGCAAAGCCAAGAAATGGTTTAATACATTAGGAGACCGTTCCATAACCACTTGGGAGGGAATGGAAAATACTTTTCTCAGAAAATGGGGATAGAAGAAAGATCATGGGCACTATCTTACTGAGTTTATGGGGTGTCAGAATTTATTAAGAGATTTAATAAGTTGTATTTAAACCTTCCGGTTGATATGAAACCTCATAAAACTGCTACTAAAGTTGTCTTCATAGCTGCTTTTGACTCAGAATTTCGCTTCTCTCTGAGAGAAATAAAACCTGCCACTCTCGATGATGCTCAGAAAGATGCGCTAGAGTTGGAGGCAAATTTCACCTCCACTGATAAATCAAAGGGTAAGCTAGACCAAGATGCTAGAGGGAAAGGCAAGGAGGAGGTTTCTACTTCTAGTCAAGACAGAGACTCCAGTACTAAAAAAACTGAAGAAATGAACAAAATGATTAAGAACCTTGCTAATAAGGTGGTCAAATTCGAACTGGAGGCCAAGAATTCAACCTCCAAGAATTTCCAAAATGCTCCAAATAGAGGTTACAATCCTCAGTATAGGAAACCACCTCCACAATTACTGCAAAGGGAACGGAAGGAGCAACAAGATCAGGTACCACACCCTCTTTACTTGGAATTTCCGGTAGAGGATCCCACCGAAGAAACCACTTACGAACAAGAGGGAGCATACCTTGCTTTTTCAAATAATGATGAATTAGAATCTCCCCTGCAAGGAAGCGATGGAATTGAGACCTCATTACAAGAAGAAGAGAAGGCTAGAAGCACAGAAGACCCAGAGATTGATTACTATTGTAAGAAATTTGTTGATTTCATGCAAGCACAACTCAATAGAAAATACGATCTCAGGTCTTCAAGGAAAAGGACTCGCACTCAAGATCAAGAAGAAGAGCCATCCTAGAAGGAGGTGCCTACTCAGAAGGATTCAACCATGCAAAAATTCCCAGACAAAGGTAAGAGGCCTCTAAACAAACCTTTGCAGTCTTATGATCAAATTCCTTCCTCTTCAAAAGTAGTCATTCCCCCTAATACCAAGTCTGAGTCGAAAGAAGCCAAACCCTGGGCCGAAAATAAAGAGTCAAAAGAGGTTGTAACATAAAAGTCCCCTCCTGCCTTTAGTATACAAAAGGAGCTTGAGAAGATCAAAATCCCAGTCCCCTTGACTGAATTATTAAAGCAACCAGCCTACCAGTCCCAGGTCTCCTCTTTCATGCTCCCTCCAGAAGCAGCACATATTCCAGATAGTTTGAACCTTCAAGAAGAAAGACCTATGGTTGTATTTGGCCCACATGTCAAGGAATTAGATGCTTCTACTCCTCCTTTATATGTGTCTCTAGTGATTCATGACCTACTATTACATAACTGTATGTTAGATTCTGGAGCTTCCCATAATATATTACCTCTGTCAGTCATGGAACAACTAGGATTACAAGTCACCCGTCCATACAAGTACCTCTATTCATTTGATTCCAAAAGAGTTAAATGCTTGGGGATGATCAAGGATTTGGTGGTCAATTTGGCCCAAATCCCAGCAAAAAGTGTGGTAATGGACATCGTGGTGGCTAACATCCCAGCTCGCTTTGGCATGTTGCTGTCAAGGTCCTGGGGGACAAAAATTGGTGGGTCAATCAAGTTGGACTTAACATATGCTACTATCCCGATTTTTGGTGGCTAGGAGAGGAGGTTGTACAGCGAAACCGGATTTGTCAAGATGGTTACTAAGGATGATAACTCGGTTAATTCACCAGTCTACAGTAAAGAAGGTGATTTCTCATGTTTAATGCTGGAACAAGACCAAGATTATGCTCAAGAACCATCATTCTACTAGATCAAGACCGAGCATCCCTCAGGGAGCCATGAAGTAGGAATCTGGACACTTCACTTTGATGGAGAAAACTCCAAAGAAGGTAATGGGACTGGAATATTATTGATTTCTCCTACCGGCCAATGGGTCTCGCTATCTTTCAAGCTAGAATATGAAGCCACTAATAATGTGGCTGAGTACAAAGCACTTCTGTTAGGATTAAAGACAGCCAGGAGTATGAACATACAAAGTTTGAAGGTTCTGGGAGATTCAGAACTGGTGGTTAGATAAGTGAAGAATCAGTGCCAAACCAATCATCCTAGGCTAAGGGCTTATAGGAACGAAGTGTGGGATCTAGTGGAGAATTTTTTCTTGGCATTTAATATTTAGTTCATGCCCCGGGAGCAGAATAGGATGGAAAAATCTCTCAGAGTGGCTGCCAGTACCTTCCGTCCACCTCAAAACCCTCTCTTAAGATATGAAATCGAGGTACGTTATCGGCCATCAATCCCAGACAACATCAAGCACTGGTAGGTTTTTGAGGATGAAGAGAAAGTGAAAAGATTTATGGAAACAATCGGAGAATTCTCAAATATGAATATTGATGCTTGTGAGGAAGAAGAGGCTGAAGATATTTCAGAAAACAGATGGGAGGAAAGAATGGCAGGTCACCAAGTGTTTCAATTGAAGGGAAACATTATACCCAGAGGGCTGGTGCCTCTAGAAATATTTTTTGACAAGAACAATGTCCCACTATAGCCAAATAGAGTCACAGAAGAAAACCAAGTAGAAGACCTTAACCTTGGTAATGATGTTGACCCCAAAATTGTGAAATTATCCAAGAAGGTCCCAGAAGAATATAAGGAGCTATACCTGAAATTATTTCAGTCTTACAAAGACGTTTTTGCATGGTCCTATCAGGACCTGAAAATTTTTTATATTAACATCATGCAACACAAAATTCCCCTCAAGGAGGATGCGAAGCTGCACAAGCAGAAGCTCAGACAGATAAATCCCCTGTTGCTTCCCTCTATTGAGAAAGAAATTAAGAAACTTTTGAAGGCCAAAATAATTGTGCCACTAAGGTACTCCGAATGGGTGGAAAACCTAGACCCTGTCCGAAAGAAGAATGGAGAAATAAGGCTATGTGTTGATTTCTGAAATTTGAACCAAGCATCCTTAAAGGATAATTATCCACTGCCCAAGATGGATCACATCCAGCAGAAAGTGGTAGGATCTTCTCGGATGTCAATGATGGATGGATTCTCTAGTTATAATCAGGTGGCTATACTTCCAGAAGATCAGAAGAAGACTTCTTTCACCACACCATGGGGTACATTTATGTATGCCAGGATGCCTTTCGGGTTGATTAACGCAGGGGCCACTTTTCAAAGGGCCATGGACATTGCCTTTGTTGGGGAGCAAGATAAGTTTGTGGTGGTCTATCTCGATGATATAACCATGGTTTCAAAAGATGATGTTGAACACATTGAACACTTGCGTAGAAATTTTGAGAAATGCAGAAGGTATGGTCTCTCTCTTAATCCACAAAAGTCCTTGTTTGCATTAGAAGAGGGTAAGCTTTTGGGACATATCGTAACCAAAGATGGGGTAAAAATATACCCTAAGAGAGTAGAAGTTATAAATGGAATGTCTCTTCCCAGAAATAAAAAGGAGGTACAGGTGTTCCTAGGGCGCATTAATTTTCTGAGGAGGTTTATCCCTAACTATGCTGAGATAGTTAGACATATAACTGACATGCTGAAGAAAAATAATGAGGTAAAGTGGTCCCAGGAATCCCGAGAGGCCTTTTCCAGGATAAAAAATTCTTTTGCAGAAGCCCCTGTGCTAGCTGGACCAGATTATGTAAAACCTTTCATGATCTTTTCATTTGCATCACCTCATACAGTGGCAGGAGTTTTATTGCAGAAAAATGAAGAAGGGTACGAGCAGCCCATCGCTTTCTTCAGTCAGGTGCTCCGTGATGAAAAAATGAAATACAACATATTAGAAAAGTAGGCATATGCTCTGGTGAAGTCCCTCAAGGCATTTCGTATGTATGTCCTACTGTCACACATCACAGCATTTGAGCCCATAGCTGCAGTAAAAGACATACTTATCCAAGGGGATAGTGAAGGAAAAAGGGGGAAGTGAACTGCCAAAATACAATAATATGAGCTAGACATTCGCCCTACCAAACTAATCAAGGGACAAGAGCTAGCCAAAATCTTGTCCAATTCAAACTGTCAGGCTCTGGGCATAAATCTATCCATAATAGCAAATGAAGATTCAGAGGGGAAAGAAGAGCAACAGGGAGTAGAGATAACTACTTCGAAGACACATATGAAATACCTCACCAACCCGTGGTACAAAGATATAGTGGAGTATCTCCTCACACTCAGCTGCCCTCCTAGCTGTGACAAAGCTAAATACAGAACATTAAGGTTGAGATCATAGAAATTCTTTGTTGCCAGTGGTCGGCTATACTGGCGAGATCCTTCAAGTATTCTGCTGCTGTGTCTCATAGAGGATGAGGTATAGAATATAATGTCCAAATTTCATGAAGGAATCTGTGGGGGTCATTACAGCTGGAGGACCACTGCTCACAAAATCCTGAAGGCTGGTTTCTACTGGCCTGAACTCTTTGGAGATGTGTTTGCCTGGGTCAAAGCTTGTGAGAAATGCCAAAGATTTGCTGAAAGATATAAGTTGGCACCTCTGCCCATGATTCCTATTCACGTGGACGAACCATTCTGGCAATGGGGAATCGACTTTATCGGTGAAATACATCCTCTGTTGAGTGGTCAACATAAGTGGATATTAACTGCCACAGATTATTTCACAAAATGGGTGGAAGCTATACCTGCGAGGAATGCAACAAATGTTGTGATAATAAAATTCATGGAAGAAAACATCATATCTAGGTTTGGCTGCCCTGCCAAGATAGTGACTGACAAAACCCAAGCCTTCAAGTCTGCAAATTTTGTGAGCTTCTGCCAGCAGTATAACATTGCACTAAGTCACTCTACAGCCTATTACCCACAAGGAAATGGCTTGGCAGAGTCTTCAAATAAAACCCTGGTGAGAGCACTGAAGAAGGCTATCAATGAAAATCAGAAAAACTGGGATTCCTAATTGAAATTCGCTTTATGGGCCAATAGGATTACGAGTAAAAGAGCAACCGGGAAGTCCCCATATGAATTAGTATATGGGAGGGCAGCAGTATTCCCTGTGCAGTTAGCCTTACTAGTAGCCCGATTCATGCAAGAAAGTCAAGAAGAGCCCGATGATGTGACCAGGAGAATAAATCAGCTGGTGGAGTTGGAAGAAACACGGAGCCAGGTAAATCAGAGGCTAACTGAATATCAAGAAAAGATGAAGGACCTTTTTTATTAGCATGCCAAGGACAGAAGTTGCAGGTTGGGGATTTAGTGCTCATATGGGATATTCGAAGAGCTGAAAAGGGGAAAAATGGTAAATTCAACCCACTCTAGTTCGTCCCTTTTAAGATCATGGAACAAGGGGGAAAAAACACTTTCAGGTTAGAAGATTTACAAGGAGACTTGCTCGATGCCCCTGTAAATGGTCAGTTCCTCAAACCTTACTTCTAGTTCTAATTCAGGCAGAGACAGCCTAATGTATTATACTGTACATTAGTTTTATGTTTTCATCTTTGTTTAAATAACATGGGTATTGTGATGAATCATGAAGAGAAAAGTAAAAGTGTTGAAGAGTGGTGTCCACACAGAATATTAACAAGTGATCTGCGAAGTTCTCGACACGCCCAAGGATGAATGTGCCTTCCCCAGGTGGAGCCAATGTTGATCATGTTAGCCCCCTATTAATTTTTAACAAGAAAACAGGGGGTCAAACTGTCTCTAAGTTTTCAAGGAATGAATTCCTACTGAGAACACATCATCCTTGAAGTCCCTTTATGCCCTTTGTCCTTTGATGAATCCCACTGCTGTTTCCAGTTAAAAAACCTCTCTATTTCTGTGAAGAAAAATGCCCAAAAGGCTGCCATTTCCTTTGTTTTATTCCTATTAATCCTCAGTTTCAACACCATTTTTCCCCTTTCCTAATTTCTCATTAATCCCTCATTGATCATTCAATTCCTCTTTTAACCTCACAAATACCCTTTGTTTGGCCAAAAATCCCTTCATCCCCCTTACCGTTACCCCTTGTTGGCCTTAAAATGCATGAAAAATGGGCCAAAAACCCCTTTTTACCTTATGACAGGCTAAGCCCCTTTTTAGGCTAGCCCCTTAACCACTTCCCCTCCATAAATCCCAGTGCTAAGACCAAGCGCTAAGTTGAAAGGCGCTAATCACAATCGGAAGGGTGGAGTGAAGCGCAGTTTCTTTGCAAGGTCAAAACCCCCGATGCGATAGTGTATTTGTTATGTTCAACCCCGCTATGATCGGAGCCATCTATTCATCCAGATTTGATGGTCGGCACTAATCGCATCGCGCCTGTCGCTCCTATCCATTTTCTCCTCTGATTTCATCAGAACCGTCGATCTGCCTCTAGATCGGAGGGAAATCGCTTCATCGCATTCCCTCTCCAATCGCAATTGAAATTTTCTCCTGTGTCCTCCGCTGACTCCCTCGATTGCGATCCTCTGATCCAATCATGGTTGTCCATCCGATCAGATCCGACGTTCTAGATCTATCCTGCTCCGCTCCTTCATGCCCGTCGGCCTTCCCTTCTGGTTTAATCCCCATCGTTGATCTATCACTTTGATCTGACGACCATCGCTTGTTCCACAATGTGCCCATCGCCCCTCTTCACTGACCCCTCCGATTAACCGTGGGCCATCAATCTATTTCCAGATCCGACGGCTGGTGCGTAATCGCTAATCGCCAATCGGAAATGTTTCATATGCCACCCTCTGCCTCTCTCGATTTCGATTCTCTAATCCAATCTCCCCCGTTCATCCATTCTGATCTAACGGCCCTTATCTCTCTCGCCCCACTCGTTGCACCCATTGTTTCCCCTGCCAATTTAATCTCCACCGTTGATCCCTCGCGTGATCCAATGGTTGGCGCTTGATCACACTGTCACTCCAATCGCAATCAAAAGTTCTTAAGGTGTCACCCTTTGCCCCCACCCCCCCGATTGCGATCCTCTAATTCAATCGCGATCATCCGTTCGATCTAGATCGACGGTCTACATTGCCTCACAGTTAATCGCCACCATCCACAAGCCTCCACAACATTTCTTCACCACCTCCCTTGGATTTTTATAATGAGTTTATTGTATTTGTGTAGGGTGTTCAGAGTGGAAAATTCACTTTGTCTCTATAGTGATAGCCACTGTGATTCAGTGTGCAGAGATAATCATTTCAACAGCGGCAAGTGAAACAACAGAAATAGATTTAAGGGATTTGGGCTTGTTAATTGAATATTTAGAACCTAATCTCGTATTCAAAGGATAAAGACGCAGTTTGAGGACCTGAAGAGCACACGCAACAACCAAGTCTGTGTTTGAATATCTGCAGGACGTTTTCTCCAGGTAGTACGTCTTCCCATTAAAGCCTCCATGCCTCCTCGAGCCCTTAAACAGATGAACACACTGATAGAATTTTCTACGCCAGTCAGAACCAGCAATTATGGAGCATGGAGACTTTGCAGACTTCCCATCTCGGGCATTTATTTCAGAAGGCCGCCACAGAGTACCAAACAGCCAGAAGGACTACAAAGAACACGTCTGAGGTCAATCTCGACCTAACTAGGACTCTCGAAGTAGGCTACAGAGTACATACAACACTACAGAGTCATTAAGCAGTGTGGGCATGAACGCTTCCGCCATCTTGTCTTAATGATACAAATTAAATTTTCATCATCCACTCCCTTTACTAGTTTTTATCCTATAAAACTCCTCGAGAACAGATGGTAATGGGTTCGAGATTTTCATAAAATTAGGAAGTAAGAGAATTTTGTATGCATTTTTGTCGAACTTTTATATGAATGCACAGAGCTCGTTGGGTTTCAGTGAGGAGGAGTTCCATCTTTAATGAGGATTATGGTCTTTGGTGTCTCACAGTTTGTAACTTCTCCCTTTATGTGTTAGTTTAATTGTTCATTTCGTTTCATCCGCCTTTCTTGTATCATGTTCTGGAATGCGAGTGGCTCACTGGTTTTTGGTATGGATTTATCCTAGTTGATACCCATGCTTGAACTAGTCAAGCACTTTAAATATGGCTCAAGCATGATATACTGTTTCACTTTTCACTTCAACCATATTTCTGCTATATTAGCTTCTTTGGGAGGTTATTTTTAAAACTCTATTGTCATGTATGGATTCTTAAATTGGTAAGCCCATTACATGGTGATATTTTGTATCTAGATATCATCTCAATGACAGTTAGTATTATCTCAATCTTTCATATGCAGTAATCACCTTCTGATTATTTATTTCTGTGAGGTATTTTCAAACCGGCCCTCTTTACAGAAAGCTGCCTCTAAATTTTCTGATGCATTTGTATTAGAATTCCGCACCTTGCCTCTGCAGTATTTCTTTCCCTGCATCCCTTTTCTAAAGGTTTTGGTACCATTCAAGTTAACCTCCCTATTTACAAGAGATAGCATGAGAGCCTTTTGTTGATAACTCCCCCTGTTATGTCACACGCTCCTTGGTATATAAGATGTCCTAGGCACTGGTCTTTCACAACTCAAGGCTGTCTCTAGGGTCAACAACAGGGCATGTCAAAGAGAGGAGTTATGAGATGACAGGAGCCTTATCACAAAGGCCAACAACGTTGTCACTTGGGAGTTTGGATTTGTTGATGGAGTGTTCCTAGGATCACTTCACATATGATGCACTTGATGGGCAAGTAAGATATGAGAGTGATAGAGACATACATTACTATGATATGATCTTCTTAACTTAGGTTTCCAAGCATAAGAAGAAGGCTTTACATGCAGCACATGATTCATTCCTTTCCATTCACCAAGGCCTCATGGAGGCATATCAGACCACTATGGAGAGATCATCCATGGATATCATTATCAACATACTCACACTATATGGTAAGAGTTGTATTTTTGTACTTATTAATCATCTAACAAATTATTTTCATTCTCTTTCCATCTATATACAGTGCATTCCTCCTTAAGAGGGAAAGTTTATATTTGGGTTTCATGGTCTATTTGAGACCAACATCAGTGATGGAGATGGCCATTTCTTGTATGGATTTGGGCAATTATTTTTCTATACTTGGTATTATCAGTTGATACATAATTCCATTTACTACTTTCTAGTATATGAGCAAATAGGCACAACTAGAAAAATTTTGGGAGACAACTTGCCACATGATGTTCTGAAATAGAAGGCAGTAAAACTACGCTATAACCACTTGGGAAATTGTTGGTACCACTTATAATTACACATAACCTTTAGTATATTTCTAATTTGGATCCCATATTTTGATGATGTTCTATTGAATTTGTATGGGATGGTTTGGGCAAAAAATAAAGAGAGGATCTTTGAAGATCCAGTTGACTTTTTGTCTCTTGAGGGCAAGATTATTGCAGCCCAAATTCAGCAGCAGCTCCACACATATCATAAGTGGAGAGAGAGACAACGTGGGGTAGACAATTTGGTCTATCATGTTCAGCTATGCAGCCCACCTACATTACAAGAGCCAAAGATGGAGGATTTTTTCTATGAATTACCATTTTGGAGGGTGATTCATTTTGTTTGGATGATAGCTTGGTGATGGGAGCTTCACATGGGAATGAAGGTTCACAATATTTTTCAGATTCCATGCCTCAAGAAGGCCTCTAGATAGCATATAGTTTCCTCCATGGATATCCCACTACTTCATGATGAGAGTCATTTGGGTTTATCACCAAAGGCTAACTTTCACACTTGGGAGGAGCAACTAAGGGACATGTTAATGAGAGAGCATATTTTTTAGTTGAGGAGCTTATCATATGAGGATGCTATAGGAGGAGGAGAGGAGGCTCTTTAGTTCTATCCTTGCAGTTTCTTGAGGACAAGAAACAGTTGGGAGGGGAGGACTGTAATATTCCAAAATTAGAATGCAGCTAATTGAATATTAATTTTTGCTTTTATCATTTAAATAGATGAATAAGTGGGTAGGGAGACCCATAAATCTCTTTAGTAGGAAAAAAATCCCTCTTAATGTGAAAAGGGATCATCTTTATAGCTGGATAAAGCACCTCCATGTGTGAACAGGGGCTAAAGCATGTGGACAAGGTCAAGTTTGACCAAAGCAACAACGCTGGTATGGAAAGAGTGGATCGTTAATGGGAGACAACGCAGTTTTAATGGGATAAAGTCTCCATGAGAGTAGTGGCTTTAATGAGTGGGACCAAAGGTGAGAAGGCTCACATTGCATATAAGGAAGGGGAAGGCATCCATAGAGGGTATGTCGATTTATTATTGGTTTTGTGGTTTGTATGATTGTTTGCACTCTTCAGCTGTTTAGCAGATTCTGTTGTGCTGTTTAGCACAAGGGTGTTCCCCAGCAAGAATCCCACACTCATCCTTGCAGAAATTTGAGTGCCTAATCAGGAGATATTATTGAGCTATATAGTCCACATTCTAGCATCAGGCCAAGCTTCAGTCTCCAGCTATAATGCAGTTTCTGTTCAGAGTTGTGTTGTGTTGGAGGGTTGCAACAGTGGAGGGTTTGTAGGGCCATTTCTTGAGCTTGTTTTTAGTGGAGGAAGCATTATTTCCATTAGGAGGCCAACAAGGAGGGTCCTTGAGCTTCATTTCATATTTTGGCACTAGGCCAACCTATTTCCACCTCCTACAATGCATTTTCTCTCAAGGACTGCATTATTTTGTTGAGTATTTGCAGTGGAGGTTTCAATGCCACTTTTGGCGGGTTAGATCTTCAGTGAGGGGATAAAAATTTCACTTGGAGGGTATATTGGAGGAGATACATACATTTTCATATCATTTTCAGCCACCACCTTTGCAATATTCATTTGCAGCTGCAATTCATCCCTAGGGTTTCATTTCGGCATTTTTGTATTTTGGGTATTTCTGGAAACCCTTTCTGGGTTGTCTTGGAAATGTGTTTGGGAGCCTAGATCTATATCCCTAGCACCTTTTGAGATATATAACAACATATCCATATCATTTTACACATCTAGTAGCAGTTTACCCACTAAAACTATGTTTTCTTGGCTCATGGAATTTGTATAGCAGATATATTTCATGTATTGGCATATTTTCTTATTGGAGGCTTGTATTGTATTGCTTGAGTGACTTGATACTCAAGATTTTGTGCCCATTATTTCTGATATGTTTAATAAGATGGCTCTACATTTGTATTATGTATTGGTGTGTTGATATTCACTGCTACTTTTCCATTATTTTGTTCTATATTCCTGTCTTTTCCATTTTGGAATATTACAAATATCTAGGTTACATCATAGATGAGAAAGGTGTGTATGTGTATGAGAACATTCTGGTTGAGCCTCTGGATGTTATTGGACACTAATATTACCAAATAAATTGCATTCCTTTTGTAACACACCCCCTTAATTTACCTAGGTAAGAGATTCATTACTAGCCAATCTAGTTTCCATTATCTGGTCATGGAAACAAGATTAGAAGGGTCACACCCTTAGTTTATTTTTATTTTTCCTTTCATTCACTTCTACGTATTTCCTTATTTCCCTTTCTTGCACACAGGGAATGGAGGTCACTAATTCCATGTAGCCACACATCAATTCACCATGAGCTCATCCAACCAACAAGTGAGTGGATGGTTGGGACATACACATCTCCCTACTTCTCTACGTTGCCTCACCTCCTGAATCCTGACCTCTCGACCTACAACCTAATCAGAGTTTACCCATCCTAGAGCTTGTGAATTGACTTCCTCCTAACCGCCTGATCACATGACCCTCAAAATTAAACCTATTCGGGTCAGCATATTTGTTATGTATCTCTCTGTCAGAACACAGCCTAACCTCTTGACCTCCTACTAATTCAGGGTAAACATCACTTTACTTATGTTACAACCAAAGCATTGGTCCCAACCTCTAACCTTTGGGTTATTCTCCTAGGTGTGTGGAACCCATAGATAGTCAACGTTGGTTTTACTCTATCAATTACACAAGAGGAGATTCTAGTTGCTCTAATCGGAAGCCTTTCCACCATAGGTTCTGATCTGTAAAGGGATAAGCCTATATTATCCTTCTTATAAGTTCAAGTTTTCACTCCCTTATGCCACAATGAATTTTATTCCCTTAACATTCTATGATGGCTCGATCAAGGGAATTCATCTCTGCACCATGCAAAGCCTTCAGTAGTGATATTTTCGCTCTCCCCAGAGACTGGATCTACCACCACACATGGTTCTTTGAGTTGGTCCTCTCGACCGTGACTTGCTCCTAAAGTTCTATTCAACCTCTAAATCTATGTCAAGATATCACCACTACGTCGAATTCAAACTAATATTTTCCACAAATTTACCCCTTCTAAGCTTAGATGATATCTACATTGAGGGGTTCCTACCACATGGGCCTTCCCTGTCTTTGGGTAGGGAATTCCTCCCATGGTGACATAGGAGCTCCTACATCTAATATCTACCAGAGCCCTGGTGTTGGAGCAGGGTCCCTTAGGATAGAATTTTGATAAAAGTACTATATTTTTTGTAATGTTTTGTAATTTTAGTCATGTGCAGCATAGGTCAAGGGGATTTTGGGTAGGTCAACACCCCTCATGACTTGTAATGGGTCAAAGGGTAGAACTAGGGGCCACAAACCATAGTTTTTGGACCTTATATGAGCATAGGCTAAAAGTGTAATTAGGAGTCTAGATCGAGTCGATAGAGGACATGATCTAAGAGATATGATTATGTTTTGATGTTTTGAGTAAAATTGTTTGGGTTAGAAGGCTCCTGCTGGCTGTGTCCACGGAGGCCTTAGTCTTGTTATGTGAGAACCCTACTAGTTGCATGCATGGGTAGACTAAAGGTGTTGTAAGAAAGATCTGATCTATGAATGAATAAAGGAATGTTTTGATGATATCTAAGTATCAAATGCATCTGTCATTTTATTTATGATCTGTTTCTGCATGTTATTTCTGACTGCTGTGTATATTTGCTAGGATCAGTTTCACGACTGTCTTTTACCTTAAATGAATGATGAATGTATGGATATATTTCTATTGAACACTATTGTTATGTATTAAGGAGTATTGGAAGGGATTACGGATCTGTAAATGTGCGGGCGTAGGATAACTTGTGTAAATTGACCTAAATCCGTCTGATTAGGGTTTCTGGTTAGCGCTTCGGTTGCGAAGGTCCGATCACTATTGGTTTAGATCTGAAGACACCCACATCATTTAATTCTCTCTCAGGGTGTGGAAACCTAGTTCCAACACCCCCCATACTGCTTTGGGTGAGACTTTGACTTGCGCAAGCAAGCGACTGGTGAAAGGGCCAGTAGTAAGAGGGTTTTGTTGGTTAACCTTAACTCTAAACCTAGGTCAGGACCCCTCAAGCCAAAAAATGGTTCCATTGTTGGGATCAGGATTGTTTTGAGAGATATTGGGTGATGTGGCGACCATCTAAGCCTAAATTAGAGGACTGGTTTGGGAAGAAAATTCAAGAATTTTCCCTTAATGAAAACAGAAGTAAGAAGTTGTCTACTGAATATTGGAAACATAAGTATATCTTCACAGAGATTCATGAGATATTTTTTGTGACGTTTGTGCACGAATTATAGGAGTGGTTGTCAAGATTAGCAGAGTTCCAAACTTGTTGGAATGAAGGCAAGGTCACGCAGTGGACACTGGAATTGATCCAACAGTTGGATCAAACTAATAATTCCATCACGCGAACTATAGAGCACTGTGTTGAGAGCATATTGGGTGGATTTGTGACATAATTTTTAGTAGATGAATTTATGTCGTATTCTGAAGATAAAAGAAGATTTTTCAAGGGACTAAGAGGTAAATTCATATGATCTCTGCCCCTGTTGATTAAGATGCTATTATGTGAAAAGGGTGTTTTGTGCAGCCACACTGAGTGAATGACCCCTAATAAGATAGACAGTACTAATCGTAATGGAAAATATTATTGGTTCAATCAGAGAGGGGAAAAATATATATACATTCCTCTAAGAAATTCACCCAATCTAGAGAATAGTGAGGTTGTGCGCATTGAAGGTAGCCCCCCTGCTACGCCACAGTCGAACTCGCGCAGGGGCAAGACATCTCCTACCCCACCACTGTCACCACCTACGGAAGTTATGGTCGTGCATATGTTTATGCATATGAAGATTGCACATTAGATTAGTTTATGGGATATATAGCTCAAAACGTTGATCCCACTGTTGTGCAGATTAAGGACGCTTTGAAACAAAATTTAGGAGGTTGAATTCCTACTCACAGTGCATGATAGAATTAAAATATATCAAACAAGGGCTGATGGAATCGGTTTGGGAAGCTAATAAATAACTGAAGCACACCATCAGTGAAGGAGGATTTTTGTACGATGACAAGCAGCATAAGGAATGGTTCATTTCCATGCTCTTTCCACATCTGCGCGGGCCTATGGGTCAACAAAAGATTGATTCTCAGGCCGAAGCTCTGGAATTTTCTATGAAATTGGAAGTTGTGCCCAGAGAAGATGCTCAATTCGGAATGCTGCAAATTCAAAGTCAACTGGAGGCCATGCACCTATAAATCTAGAACCTACACATAGATCAGGGTAAATAAGTTGGCGCATATGTCTGGTGCATATGCTATAAGGGTTCAGGCCACACCCAAGATCCGTGCACTTTATTCTCAGATTATATGCAAGCAGGGGGACTGAATCTAGGGATTTTGTTGGGCCAAGTACCCCCACACTATGGTGTGTTGATTGTAGGGTATCTGGGCGACATGATACAGACCATTGTCCTTGATTAGGAATCTATGAGCCATAGCAAAAGAAAAAATGGTGCAGATTTTTCTCTTCAGTTGTTCATGATAACCACCACTACCGGACGTTCGACCTAATGATAAATAGTGCTAACCTCTATAGAGTGCAGGCCAACCATTCTTCACCATCATCTCCCTCTGGACATGGAGGATCCCCCAGCAAGAGGAAGGGGAGGGGGAAGAGGTGGAGGCGCAGGTTGGAGAAGAGGGAAATTAATCTAATAAAACTGTGGAGACGCTGGACACTATGCGCGTAACTACCTAAACCATGCAGACAATCTTACAGGTACTGTAGGAAATTTTATCATGTAATTGAATATTGTCTTATGTTAATTTCTAGAATGCAAGAAAAGAAATAGAAGACGCCTACGCAAAACATACAAATGGTTCAAGTGAACCATACGACGATGGTCCAAGTGTAAACGTAATTACACACAGTGGTGCTGCCACCGGAGGAGATGAGGAAAAGAGGGTTGATGCAGAGCCACTGATCAGAAAGGTGTTTGAAAGGAAAGAAGGAATCAACCTACAAAAGGAAAAGGAGACTTTAATTGAAGCCAAGAAGGATTTTGTTGTTGTAGGAGCGTCCACATCAAATTCTATTATGGAATCAAAGACTGAAGATGAAGTCAAACCATTCCTACAAGCCTGTATTAAGTTATTGTGAAATTAGAAGGTATTAGATAATCTTCAGGCCTTGATAGACACCTGCGTGGGAAACGAAGTATTCTCGAATTGAGACGAAGGTTGTGAACAAGATTTATAAAAAAAATAAGAGAACTGGTTGGGAGATGTGCATGAATGTGCAGATTGGAGAGTATGAGATGGATCAAGTCATCCTAGACCTAGGGTCTAATGAAAATGTTCTACCTAAGAAAACTCGGCAAAATATGCAAGAACCAAATTTGGAATGGTCCACCATTTATTTATGCATGGCCAATCAGCAGAATATCATTCCGCTTGGGAGACTCCCACAAGTTATGGTAGACATTGCTAGAGTAAAGGTACGTGTAGATTTTGAAGTGATACAAATTTTGGATGATGCATACCCCTACCCTGTGTTGTTGGGATTGGATTGGGCCATCGATATGGGAGGCATCATCAACCTAAAACACAAAAGCATGATCTTTGAGAATGATGGTACACGGGTAATAGTACCACTAGACCCGGTAGAAGGAGAAAGTTATATAGAGCCAATGCATGAAGGAGATGATGTTGACCATATTTACAAGTTGACTGCACGAGACGAGGATTAGATCAACCTTAAAACTGATGGAATTTTGAATTGGGAGAAGGATATTTCATGTTTTTCAGATTCAGATGAAGAGATGGAGAACTGGCAGAATCGATTGCATGATGTTTCTGCAATGCATTGCCTCAATATCACTAAATTTTTTTGATGCATCTCCTCATAGGTGAGAGAACTACCCTATTTTGATGGTTTTGGCAGTGTCCTAGTATTTATGAAATAATTAGAAAAGGTTGTCCTGAAAGAACATAGGTTTTGGGCACTTGATCTAGCTATGTGTGTGACCCTAGCGCGTTGGTGGGATACACACAAGGGTTTTTTTAAGGACTGGGAGGAATGTAGAAAAATGATGATGTTGCACTTTGAGCATCCCACTACCCCACCAACTGAGCTTTTCTATGGTCAGGGAGACCCGCGCAAGCACTTGGACATGTGGGTGGAAGTCTGGAAGGAAAAGACTTGGAACGAGTGGGTTCATATGTTTATTCATTCATTGGGGTTGGTACCTACTACTTGGTATTTGAAAACAAAGCTACACCGAGGAACTCGCCACTGGATTACAATGATTGATGATTTCCTATCAACCTTTAGCTTGATTGGGGGATTGGAAGAATTGGATGAAGCTCTATGGGATATCGATGCTCTTGTCTTTGATGACTCCCGACCTTGAATGGAATGTGTTGCACTAGCATGGGACGTGCAGATGCAAGACATTGTCAATTGTACGAACCTATCAATAGAGGATAATGAAGATGATCCAAGAATGTCAACATCCCTAAATACGAAGTGGAAGGCGCAGTTGCAGGGCCCTCATTAGGAACAATATATGTAACTAAACCTTTGAATTTAAGGGAAGTAAACATTGGGACAGAAGAACAACCCAATTTGGCCAAAATTGAAGATTACTGGGATGATGATATAGTAGGGAAGATCGTGGAGGTGTTGACAAAGCATAAAGACCCGTTTCCTACAAATTTTTCTAAGCTCCAAGGAATTGTAGGAGACCTAGGTGTTATGAAGATCACTTTGAAACCAGATGTGCACCCTGTCAAGAAACAACCATATCGATTGAATCCCAAATATAAGCATAAAGTAAAAGAGGAATTAGAAAATATGGTGGTTGTAGGCATCATTGAGCCTGTAGAGAAGTCTGATTGGGTGAGCCCAATGGTGGTTCAAGAAAAGAAGACCAAAGGAGAGATAAGAATTTGTGTAGGTCTGCGCAAGCTAAATGTTGCATGTGTGCATGACCCCTTCCCTACTCCATTTTTAGATGAGATCCTAGATAATATGGGAGGGAAAGAGACTTATTCATTTATTGATGGATTTTCAGGGTATCATCAGATTAGAATTGCGCTTGAAGACCGCAGTAAGACCACCCTTGCAACATAATGGTGGTCTTTCCAGTACACTGTCATGCCTTTTGGATTGAAGAATTCACCTGCAATATTCTCATGCGTGGTAGTGTCTATATTCAAATAATTCATGCATAATTTTTTGGAGGTGTATTTTGATGAATAGATAGTGTTTGGGTTGGTAAATAAACATGTGTCAAACCTACGCATGATGCTTGACATTTGTTGGAAGCACCAAATTTCTCTTAACTTGAAGAAATGTATATTCTGCGTGCCTTTTGGATTTTTTGTGGGACATATATTGTTTCAGCAAGGATTGATGGTAGAACCAACCAAGATAGAAGTTATCACCAACCTAGAAGTTCCCACTAATGAGAAACAACTCTGCGTCATCCTAGGACACACCAGATATTACATGAATTTCATTCAGGGCTATGCTCTAATCACCGCACCAATGGAGAAGTTACTAAAGTAGGATGTGTCATTTTTCTGGGATGAGGAATATTAAAAGAGCTTTGAACTACTAAAGGAAAATATTGTCACTGCACCCATTCTAATATTCTCAGACTAGTCTAAGGTGTTCCATGTACATGTGGATGCATCTGGTATAATCCTTGGGGTTGTTTTAAGGCATCCAGGTGAAGGAGACATCGATCACCCTATTTGTTTTTCTAGTAGGAAACTATCCAGTGAAAAGCGCAGCTACTAAACCACAAAAAGGGAAGGGTTGGCCATGGTCTATGCTCTACAAAAATATAGGCACTACCTACTATGAGGACACTTCAAAATTTTCACTGACCATTCTGCTTTGAAATACTTGGTCAATAAGCCTGTGTTGGGGGGGAATATTTGCATATGGTTGATGTTATTTTAGGAGTATGACTTTGAAATCATTATGAATCCTAGAAGACTAAATGATAGACCTAATCATTTGTCATGAATCAAAAATGGGGAAGAACCAACCAGTCTAGAGGAGCAGCTACCTAATGCGCAACTCTAGAGGAGGGGATACCTAATGAACACTTTTATGATATTATTCACTTTATGACCACTGGAAGCACACCTGATGAACATTCAGTGCAACAGAAGAAGGAGTTGGTTGCGCGTGTAGCTGATTTTACCCTGATTATGGTTCAGTTGTATAATATGAGAGCATATGAAGTATTGAGAAGATATGTGTTGGAACATGAGAGGTAGGATATATTGGCTAAGGCTCATGGAGGGGTGGCAGGAAGCCACTATGCTGGGAAGGCTACTACGCAAAAGGTGTTGTGTGCTGGATTATGGTGGCCCACACTACACAGTGATGCACATGCATACTATAATATTCCCAAACAAGAAAAGAAGAAATATAGCACACAATAATGGAAATAGCAGAAAATGTCAACACATTACATATGAGCCAAAGATAAATCCATGGTATTATGTATAACAACAAGAAATAAGTACAATATCTTGGGGATCAAGTCCCTCAAGCTAGGTAAGAGAAGCCTCCAATGCCAAAAGCACCATTACATGTAATACCACTGCCATACAAAAAATTAAATCCAAGACAGCATAGTTTTAGTGGCTAATAATATAGCTGAACAATATATATAAATGGATCTGATAATACATTCTCAAACAAGGCTAAAAAATTGGGATCTAGGCTCGCACACGCTTTTCCAAGATAACCTAAAAAGTGTTTCCAGAAATACAAAAAATATCAGAATGTCGGAATGTAGCCCTAGGGCTGAATAAAATTTGCAACTGGGCACCTGAAAGGAAGTGGTTGATATGATATAGAAATGTATGGAAACTCCTCCAATAGATTCCCGAAATGAGAGGCTGATCCCCTCATTGAAAATCTAGCTCCCCCAACTAGGGCTCCAAACTCTCCACTGCAACTGCACACTGAAATAACACAATCCCTTCAATAAAATGTGTTGTAACTGATAGCAGTACCTTAGCCTGATGCTAAATGATGAAATGAAGCTCAAGGATCTTCCTTACAAGCTTCCCGGATGAAGGGTTGCTCCCCCACTAGAAAACAAGCTCAGAAGTTGGGTTTCTCAACCCTCCACTGCTGCACCCTGCAACTTAGCACAACTCTAAATAGAAATTGCATTTTGGAAGGAAGTTGTAGCTTTCCTTGATGCCATAATGTGGAAATAATGCCCAATAACTTCTCCTGAGTGGGCACTCGAAGTCCCTTGATGATGAAGGTGGGATTACTGCTCAGGAACACCCTTATGCTAATCAACACTACAATCTTAGCTAAATAGTTGAAGAGAGAAACAAGTCATACATACCATAAAAATAAAATAAAAATAAAATAAAATCCCAAAAAAAACCTTTTCATGGTTGCCATCCCCTTCCTTATATGCTTGGTGAGCTTCCTCACCTTGGGCCCCACTCATTAAAGCCACTACTTCCATGCAAATGATCTCCAAAACTACGTTGCCCCTCATTGAATGTCAACTCCTTCCATACCAGCGTTGTTTATTTGGTCAAAGTTGACCCAGTCCACATGCTTCATCCCTTACTCACACATAAGGATGCTTTATTCAGCTCTTTTGATGTCCTCCATTCACATTTGGAGTGATTTATTCCTACTAAAGAAATTTATGGGCCTATCTACCCACTTATTATTCTAAATAAGAAGTAAAATCAAAATTTAATATTCCAATTAGCTGCATGCTAATTTAGGAATATTACAATCATCCCCTCCCAAATGTTGCTTGTATTCAAGCAACTGCAAGGATAGAATTGAAAAATATGGGGAACCTTCATTCCCATGTGGAGCTCCAATCTCCAAGCTATCATCCATATAAAATGAATCACCCTCCAGAATGGTAATTCATAGAAAAACTCCTCCCACATGCTTATGAGAGGCATCTCCCAAATGCTCAAGTTACCCAAATGTCTCATCCCATAAGGAAACAAGAGGTCCAATTTAGCAATCATGGATTGTCCAATGTCCTCCCTGAAGTATGAAACATAAGAAATGTGGAGAATCTCATCTATAATAGGAACATCCAATCCATGTGTTATCTCTCCAATCATGCCCACAATAATGATAAAGACATCATCAACATATGGGATCATAATCAGAGTCATACTAGCTGCCATGTGTAATACGAGAGAAGTAAAATGGTCCCTCAAGTGCAACTAGCGTAGTTTGACTCCTAACTGCATTAGAATATGGCATGACGAGTTGTTTCCCAACCACTTGCTTGCTGCCCCAATATTCTCACATGCTTGGAGAAGGTGTATGATGTATGGTGAAAATTAAGCACACCCTGAATAAGATATCATCTCCCCAAGATCTCCTAGGGAGTGGCCATCATCATCACTACTTATGGCCCCAAGTAGACCATGGAGTCTATAAGAACGATTGCCCCCTATTGGAGAAATTCCCTGCACATGAATGGTAAGGAAATACAAATACATAGTAAGTGAATCATGATGTACAGAAATACAACCTTTACCATGTACTTGGTTCAAGCTAGTAAGATGGCTCATAAATGGGCCTCCTCTCACTCCCAATGAGAAAGGAAGTGGTTGTGATAACTCTACCAAAGATTTATTTCTCTCCTCATCCTCCAAAAAATCATTGCATCTCCTCATATTATGGTGCATCTTATCTTTGAAGCCTTCCCAAATGAATCCCTCCAGGACAGTACGGTATGCTCTTATGAAACCAGTGGGGTTGGAGAGAAAACCCTCATATGCTGCATGTAGTAGCTTCTCCTTGAACTTAGAGGCTCTATTCAAGAATATCCTACTCTAAAAATAGATGACCCCATCTCTCACTACATATCTCCCATCTGATAACTATCCATAAAGTACTCTACATGAAAAGAGATCCTTGGAGTATTGCACTAATAGCTGGGATCTCTAGTAAGGGTCAATAATCAATAATGACAGAGCTGCTGATCTATCATGTAAAGCACCTATCATTTGGATGCCCTCTTCTTTGACATCTCCCATGCCAAAGTCATGCACTAGGATGCTGCAATCCTGCCTCTACTGCTCCTCCTGCAGCTGCTCATGCTCTAGTGAAGGTTGAAGTTTTTGGAGGTTAGCCTTCCATGGGAAGCCATCACCCATCAAAAAATTCCTGAGTTTGGCTAATGTAAGCATGAATGGCCACTAACTTCTACCATATGTGGAATATTCCTCCCAATGTGTAAGTATCCTCTGATTCTCCAAAGCCATGGAGTGGTCTCCTTGCACCATGATGGTGTTATCCATCCCTGAAACATCTTATCTCAGCGCAAGATGTTTGGTGAGAGTGGGTAATACTGATATTGGGAGAATGTCTCCCTCCTCCTTGATCCTACCCAAGAATCTCTGCGTTGTACCAAGTCATCCCAAGGTTCTCACCCCTCTGGGATCTATGAGTGGTGCCACCTGATGTGAGGCATCTCTCATCAACTCCTAATCTAGTGTTCTCCCAAGTGGAATGCCTCTATGTAATGAAACATCAATTTCTAGAGTAGACTACATATATGAGTGGAATTCTTTTTCCCTGTCCTCATTGCATAAATCAGTCTACCTCTTTTGTGCATCAACCTCCTGAAATAGATAGGGGTGTGTGCTCCTAATCACCTGATGTTGGCCATCTTCCCTATCTTCTCCTTTCATCTGCAAGGTCTCACAATCTATCAATGATGGCACATGTTTCTCATGGATTATGCCCTGATCTCCACATGATAGATCCCTTGGAACTCCCTGCAAGGATACAAGGACCCCTCTAATTAGAGAAATTTCTCCATCTCCCTCTCTATGAGGTACTAGATCTACTCCTGATGTGACAAAGTTATTACCTCTTGCCTACTCCTCCCCTTCATCATTATTGGAGGATACCCCTTCTTCATTAAGAGGTCCTTTGTCTTGGTCCTCCTTTGAAAAATTGATCTCCATGTCTTCCTTTAGAGAAGAGAGCTCTTACTCAAGTGGAGATCTTGCCTCTAGCAAGGTATTCTACAAGTTTCTAACCCCCTCAATAGCATTCTGGAATGGAGTTGGGTTTATGGATCCTTCCAACTCATGCAAAGGTTTTGTTTTTTTAGGCTTGGCTAGCTCAACCAAGGATATTTCAGAATGTTTTACATCAAATATTTTCACTGACCTCCTAGTGAAATTTGCATAAGTAGATACATTCACATGATTCAAGGAATAAGTTCCATAAAACCACCAAGCATAATACTTACCTTCAATATGCAGTGTTTCTACTCTAATGGCTTTATCTTCTGAAACTTGGTGCTGCTGCAAATAGGTGTCTAGCTCCTTCACCCAAGCCCTCATTGTACATTTAGGTGACCCATCAAAAGTAGGTAGAAAGAATCTACCCAAGTCATGCTGCTTGCACCTTTTAATTCTATTGTGATAGCTAGGTCTTATATTCTCCTTGATCTTGCAAAACCCTTGGAAGTTTAGATGATCTTTGAACCTCTGAGATTGAGATTCATACTCTTGCAAATAATCACCAAAAGTCTCCTCCTTTGATGCATCTGCTTCCTCCATCTCTCTTGCTATGAATGTATGCATAGTAAAGAGTTGTGGACCTGATTGTGTGGTTGAATTCTCAGACCCATAATATGAATAACTGGAGCTTTCTTCATGTGAAAATCTTTTAGAGGGATCTGCATGTCTTTCCCTCCTCATTTTCTTGATTTCTCTATTGATATCATGCATAGTTTGGAGAAGAAGTTTTGAAAACTTATTTCCCTCCATTTCTCCAAATAATGGAGTCTTTCCTTTGTCTCTTCTGTGAGTCTTCTCCTTTTTGTGAGAAGCTTCTTCTTCTTCTGATAACATAGATGCAATGTCTTCACAGGCTAAGCCAAGATTATGCTCTGATATCACTGTAATATTCCCAAACAAGAAAATAAGAAATATAGCACACAATAACGGAAATAGGAGCGAATTTCAACACATTACATATGAGACAAATATAGATCCATGGTATTATGTATAACATCAAGAAATAAGTACAATATCTTAGGGATCAAGTCCCTCAAGCTAGGTAAGAGAAGCCTCCAATACCTAAAAGCACCATTACATGTAATACCATTTTTATATAAAACACTGAAGCCAAGACAACACAGTTTTAGTAGCTAATACTACAGCTGAACAATATATAAATGTATCTGATAATGCATGCTGAAACAAGGCTAAAAAATGGTGATCTAGGCTCCCACACTCTTTTCCAAGATAACCGAAAAAGGGTTTTTGAAAATACACAAAATATTAGAATGTGAGAATGCAACCCTAGGGTTGAATAAACTCTAAAACTGGGCACCTGAAAGGAGGTGTCTGATCTGATATAGAAATGTATGGAAACATATTCTCCAAATCAGAGGCTGGTCCCCTCACTGAAAATCTAGCTCCCCCAACTAGGGCTGCAAACCCTCCACTGCAACTACACACTGAAATAATGCAATCCCTTTAGGAAAATACATTTTAATTGATAGTAGTACCTTAGCCTAATGCTAAATGATGAAATTAAGCTCATGGATCTTCCTTAGAAGCTTCCCGGATGAAGGGTTGCTCCCTCCACTGGAAAACAAGCTCAGGAGTTGGGTTTCTCAACCCTCCACTACTGCACCCTGCAACTCAGCACAAATCTAAACAAAAACTGCCCTATAGAAGGAATTTTTAGCTTGGCCTGATGTCGGAATGTGGAAATAATTCCCAATAACTTCTCCTAAGTGGGCACTCAAAGTACCCCGAGGATGAAGTGGGATTCCCGCTCAGGAACACCCTTGTTCTAAACAACACTGCAATCTTAGCTAAACAGCTGAAGAGAGAAACAAGTCATACAGACCATAAACAAAATAATAATCCCCAAAACAAACTTTCCATGGCTTCCATCCCCTTCCTTATATGCTTGGTGAGCTTCCTCACCTTGGGCCCCATTCATTAAACCCACTACTTCCATGCAAAGGATCTCCCTCCAAAACTGTGTTGTCCCTCATTGAATATCCACTCCTTTCATACCAATGCCGTTGATTTGGTCAAAGTTGACCCAGTCCACATGCTTCAACCCTTGTTCACACATAAGGATGCTTTATTCAGCTCTTTTGAAGTCCTCCATTCAACTTTGGAGTGATTTATTTCTACTAAAGAGATTTATGGGCCTCTCTACCCAATTATTCTTCTAACTAAGAAGTAAAATCAAAATTTAATATTCCAATTAGCTGGATGCTATTTTAGGAATATTACACATACTACCGAGCCTGTGATGCATGTCAAAGAATGGGGAAGTTGTCGCACCTAGATGAAATGCCCTTGCAACTACAGATGGCCCTACAGGCCTTTGGTAAATGGGCTATAGATTTTGTTGAACCTATCAATCCTATAAAGAAGAATACCGCAATGCGCTATATCATCGCTACCACATATTATGTAACCAAATGGATAGAAGCTAAGGCAGTTAAGGAATGTATTGCAGAAACTACGAGGCACTTCATTTTTGAACATATTTTGACTAGATTTGGATACCTGAAGATATTGATGAGTGATAGGGGTACATACTTTTTTAATGAAACCATTGAAGCTCTAAGAGAGGGATTTCAGATCCATCACCAGAAGAGCACCCCTTATCACCAATAAGAAAATGGTGTAGTAGAGGCTTTCAACAAAATTTTGGAGAATTCACTCACAAATATATGTAATGAAAATCATAATGAGTGGGACGTGTGCATCTCTTCTATGTTGTGGGCTTATAAGACCACATGCAAAAAATTGACTAGGAAAACACCTTTCAGGATGGTCTATGGGCAAGAAGAAATAATGCTAATGGAGAACATCATCCCAAGCCTACACATCACAAAATTCACTAATATGTATGAGTCTGACATCATGGAGGAATGTCTGGCACAATTGGTTTCCTTAGAAGAGGATTGGTTCATTGCTAACTTCCATCAGCAAGTGCAGAAGGCACGCGAAAAGGACTAGCACGAGAGGCACATCAGACAGAAGGTGTTCAAGGAGGAAGACTTGGTCTTGTTATACGAAAGTTAGTTTTCACACATCCCATGGAAGTTCAAGAAACATGGGTTGTGGCCTTACATTTTGAATTAAATAACTGATGGAGGTGCGGTGCAGTTGGCCACACTGCGCGGTGAGAGTCTTTCCGAGTATTTCAATGGAAGCCATCTGAAGAAGTATAGGGACAATCCTGTGCCAATCAAATGACTATATGGCCAAAGCATAAGAATCCATTTTTCTGCACGTGGAACCTAGGGAATGTGCAACCAAGTGCGACAGGAATGCAGGGGTGATGCGCAGGGGGATAAATTAGCCATTGAAACAATGAAACTGGGTGAAAAAGTGATTTTATCGTTGGATGGAGCAGGTTATCTGAATTTAATGAGGCGATCTTATGGGATTATTGACCTTTTTTTAGAGGTAAGTTTCATTTAATGGATATCTGACCATTTTCACCATGGATTGCCTATAAAAGGAAGGGTGCGGGTCACAATTGGTTCCTTTTCTTTATGAGTACATTACGCCTTGAGCTTATCCGATATTTGCGATGTAAATTTTCCTATGAACACTGTATGTCTGGCTGAGATACTGCATCCGACATGAGTAATCCGGAATTCATTTTTTTCCCAAGAATGATGGCCACCAACTAGGAGAGCACACCTGCTGAGGAACACTCTGTGCCTCTTACAACATTGATTGAGACGAGGTAGGATGATGTCCATGAAGTGGTGCTTGAGGTTGAAGAAGTCATGTCTACACTAGCTAAGGGAAAGGGATAAATAATGTAGTGATCCTCCTCCAAGCCACAAATCTCTCCTAGGAATGTGACTTCCCCGTGCCAAGTTGCGAAAGATAGGTCACCTATGGGTGACCCCACAAAGAGGCCAATGAGTGCCACTGAGGAGGCTGCGTTCGTCGAGCCAATCTCATGGCAGCATATGTTTGTCAAGCCGCACAGACCCTCTGTGTGTGTTGTTAGGTGTCTGTAATTTAGTAGAGTGGCAAGACTAAATGTTGCAGAGACTACATCAAAAACCACTTTGGGATTCTAGGATCTAGCCCTCCTGAATCCAAAGAGGGATCTCTCTATAAGTTTCAAAGATTGATTTATATTTTAAGGTTTAAGTATGATATTAGGCTAGTTATTAAGAACAAGGATTTTTTGTTTGTTTGGTTGGTCAGGTATGATTTTTAATTGGAAGGAATATCACAAAATGAAAGAGTTCAAAAGGGTGAAGATGCAAGTATATTGAGAAGTGTTCAGCAGATAGGATTAGTATGAAGGAGATTTAAACCATTGGGCAATGGAGTCACAAAAGGGTTTAATTGTACAAAAATTTCAAGAGTGGTCCAAGGGGCAAGTCATCTATATCAAAAGATCCTTTAGATTAAGTGATGGAATGGAACATTAGAAGTGTTGAGAAAGTGGAAAAAGTCAATAATTTCAACAAGGATTTATCAAATTTCCATGCAAGAAAAGCCTTTTTAAGCAACTATTTGAAACCAACCAAAGGACAAGGCTAACCATAAACTTCTTTGGACAAGCTTGTATTAAAGCTAACTTATCATACAATAATCTAGTAATCTCACTAGACTACTTTCAGAAGGGATGAAAATAGATAAGAAAACAAAGTGCAACTTAAGATCAGGTCAGATGTATTACAATCATGGTCTGATTTAGCATACTCTTAGGGAAACTTTCAAACAACCTTTGGAGAAAGAACTAGAAGACAGGGAAACCATAAACTTTTCTAGTTTAACTCTACTTAGCATGTAATGAAAATATCATTCAAGAACTTCCTTTCAAGTTTTGCACATCAAGACATGGACTAACCAACATTCCTTGATAACGTTTACACTTAACCTAAGTCATTCTTAAATACACAATTGGAGGAAAACATAAAGATAAAGCTTATCAGTGAAAGTAGGGTACTTCTAACAATAAATCCTAGCTCTATGCTTGCTGTTCTTTATCAGATAAAATTGAAAAAAATGGCATACATGAAAGGAAAACAATAACAGTAAGAGGTACTTCACCAATGATATAGACCAGGATCCCAAAAATCAGCTTGTATATTGATCGTCAATCTAGTTACAAACTACATGTCCAATGTTTCATCACAGCAACAACTTCTCTTCTCAGCCTAACTTCTTCAATAACTTAACAAAGCTTCAGAGCTTCAGAACTTATTTACATTCAACAATGATTTGATACAGTAAATATTACATCAAAAGTCCAACAACCAACAACATCTCATCTTCTTCAGAAGTATTTATAGAAGAAAGAGGAGGTGGGATGAAAGAAAAGGTCTCTAGTTCAAATAATACAAGTTAATGCTTCTCTGCCTTTAAGGGGCTCAATAGGGGATAACTCTAATGTTTTCCATGTATTAATTGATTTTTAATTAATTTTTAGCTACTTGGCAGATTTTTTTGACTTTAAACTCTTTCAGACAGACTGGCACTAACTCTGGCTGTCTTTAACAAAAATATCACTGACTAAGGCAATTACTATGCCTTCCTTTGATTTATTGAGGCTGCATGTGGCACTTTGGTAGCTGAAAAGGATAAATGGCCTCTGATGTGGTAGTAGAGGCTTCCTTCAACTAATATAACTCTTTGTTTTTCCTTAAAACATTTTTTATTTTCTTTTGGTCTGTGTTTAGGCTTGATTAAGCCATAATCTTTATCTTCCAGTCATTGTTTTTTAACATTGTCTTTATCCCTTTATTCGGTGGATTAAAACTCTGATCTTCAAGCTTTGGCTTTAATCACCCTTTAACATTAATTCTTCATTCTGATACACTGATACTCTTTCATTAATTAAATCTAACTGTGTTTGTTGTTTGTAGGTGCGCAAAGGGTTTTTTGAAACATTTTTTTAGAAAGTCGATGATCATGACTTATCAGCCTTCCAAACTATGAAATTTAAACCCCTGATCCCTTTAATTTGTATTCAGGGCTATGAGGATCGTCATCCTCGACCCATAACACTGTGATTGTCTACGAGAGGGTTTTAACCTTGTTACGCATTAAATCTACATAAAACAAACAAAATTTAATTTAAATCCTGCGAATATTTGGTTTAAAACTGCTTTGGAGGTTTTATGGAGGCGGTTTGGAGCTGTGCGAATGGGAAAATGCAGTGGTAGGAGGAAGAAACCCTGGCAGAAGCGAAATAGGGTTCGAAATTTTGAATTTGGCACGAGAATGAAGAAAGGCAGTTTTGGAAAAGCGGAAGCAATTTTCGCGCAGCATTTGGGGGGGTAGGTGGTATTAGCTTTTGGAACGAAATTCCATTCATCGCTCGACGCGTGGCAAATGGAAACCGCTTATATTGCGCGAAAGTATGTAACAGTGGAACTTGTAGGTTTGTTTACTTTAATAGCAAAAATGACTTTAATTATTAAAATACACGAGAGGTATTTATAATAATTATTTATTAATAAAATATGATATGATATAATAAGATGATTTGAAAGTTACAATGAGGCCTACTTTTATACCCATGCAAGTGCCTTTTCACAAATGGGCATGTCTTTTAGACAAGCCCTTTCATTAAACTAATGACTACTTAACATAATCCTAATTGATTAGCTAGTAATTATATTTGTTTGTATTTACTCCATTTTATACAAATTATATTCGTTACATTGTCTCTTCCTTTAGAAGCTTTGTCCTCAAAGCTTAATTTCTGACAATTCCCTTCATCTTGCGTTTGTCATCTTGGGTTTGTGTAATTCATCATAGATACCTTGGCTTGTATAGTTTGTGGACGTTATGGGCCTTGAATTTAGGGTCATCTCTTCTTTCTTCTTCTTCTTCTTCTTCTTTTTTAATAAAATAACTTTATGATTAAATAAAGTTAAATTATAACAGTTTTTTTTTTTTTTTTAAATTAATATTAAATTAATTAAATAAATCAATATATATATGTATTATATAATATATAGTTGTAAACTATATATAGACATGATTATCGATCATCCGTCCGTTTAAAAACCAACGAGATCCGTCGGGGTCACGATTTATAATTGTCTGTTTTTTTTTTTAAATTAATTGTCACGTCCCTTAGAACTACCAGCTGTCTGCTTTTAAAAAAAAAATCATTTTTTGTTTTATCATATCCCATGAAAATGTATAATGACTCTATCGACGATTTAATTTGCCGCCATTGGAGCTTTCAAAGCATTCGACTCCCATCACCGTCCATCAACACAAACAGAAACAACAAAAGAAGCGGATGCCCATCATCAGAAATGAGGGTCATAGTCCGCAGGATGGAGAAATAAATGTAAAATCAAAGGAGGAGAAGAAGGAGGAGGTTGTAAGGTTTGCCCCTGAGTTGACAGTTTGCATTGTAATGAAACGTTACAACTTCTCATCCGCCTTTTGACTTGACCATATTACCACCCATTTCCATTTGACCGTGAAGAGGATGAATTGGGTTGTTTTGGCAGAAAAAACCCCAATCACTCTCCCGGGAATTGAATTGATGTTGTGTATCCTTCCTGACATTGTATTTTAAATGAATCTAATTAGCAACAATGAGGCTGAAATGAGCATATATGCTCCAGCCGTATGGTAAAGTGTTAGAATCTGCCACATCCAAGTACATTGACAAGTGATCCACATTGTTCCCCCTTGGAAATATTAGAATTCGCCATTTATATCCCCCGACTACAAAAGTTTCAGAATAATTTTTTTTTACATTTGGCTTTGTAAAGTGTTCAATTGTCCAGGTGAATTTTGACGTAGGAGGATCCTCAATAATAGGCTGGTTCTCAGCCGCACTCACTGTATCGGCTTGCCCTAATGTTGCTTCCAAAGTGCATACTTGAAGATCAGCCACTGTCTGAACTCCAATTTCCTTTAGCATAGATTTTGTTCGATGCCCAACACCAGGAATATTACGAACTGGAAATGGAGAAAGAAATCCTAGCACAAATGACTTAAGAAGGAACGTGTGTTTATTAGGCTTATTAACTGAACATGCCAGCTTTGAAAGCATCTTATTGTAGAAGATTTCACAAGAACACTAAAACCCTGTCTCTCTTTCTTGTTTCTTCTCCTCCTCAAATAATCGCAATCCATTCTCACAACCAAAAATTCTCCATGATGAAGGTGCAAAAACATCAGCTATTGGCTGCATTATAGACAGCCATCCAGTCCCATCCTGTAAATCAACAGTTGTTCTGAGGAGGGTGGACTCCTTTATGGTACTAGACTTAGAAGAGAACCTCCTGTTCTTAGAATAAATTAAAAGCCTGTCTTGTAACTATTTATTACTTTTACCTTGAAAATTGGTTTGATGTTCATTCTTATTTGTTTCTCTAAGAAATTTTGAAGCACTCACATTTGTATTTCCTTCAATATTAGTTGGTTGTTTTCCTTTATTACGCATTGGTGGGGGAATATATTTGCTTGAATTTTCCATGGATGTTCTACTAGATTTTCCTTTGGCATAACTAACTGCCTTCTCATTATTACAACATTTTTCATCTTTTTGTTTCTCATAATTTTCTTCTAATTCTTTTTCCACATTTTTATGAAATTGTTCCTCTTATTTATTATGGATTACTGCATAAATTTTTTTTAAACGGTTTGTGACTTCTGCACATGAATTCTCTAATTGCCGAAGCTTTTCTAGAATTTTATTAATTTTTTCACTTTCTTCAGGTTCTTCACGTAATGGCAAATTGTATGGTAAACAATATTCCCAGGCTTGTATACTATGTTCATAAGCTTGTAAGACGATGTTGTGCGACATGGCTTCAACTTGGCTTCGATATGGCTCTGTTAGCTTCGATATGGCTCTGATACCATTGTAACAACGGAACTTGTAGGTTTGTTGACTTTAATAGCAAAAATGACTTTAATTATAAAAATGCACAAGAGGTATTTATAATAATTATTTATTAATAAAATATGATATGATATAATAAGATGATTTGAAAGTTACAATGAGGCTTGCTTTTATACCCATGCAGGTGCCTTTTCACGAATGGGCATGTCTTTTAGACATGCCCTTTCATTAAACTAATGACTACTTAACATAATCCTAATTGATTAGCTAGTAATTATATTTATTTGTATTTACTCCATTTTATACAAATTATATTTGTTACAAAGTAGCGCATTGGGAAGGAGGGATGAAAATCACACGATATGCGTTGCTGGCCGTCAGATCATAGGCTGCAGATCCGACGGTGCGAATCACACGTGACGGGGTGAGAGATGCGGGGTTAAAGTTCATGTGGGGCCCAAGGTGACGTAATGTTTTTTTCGTGTAGTAGACGGGCGCAATAGGTCATCGGGTTAAGTCTTGATCGTAGGATTTCTTTGATGGACGGTTATGATCAAGAGAAGAAGCGGATATGCTCGAAAGGGAAGAAATAAAGGGAAAAGGAATGGGCGGAAGGATAAGGCCTGATGGTCGTTGATCTGCAGAGATCAACGGTCTAGATTTGTTTATACCATAACGTCGGGAATGAAGAAAATAGAAGGAAAGTTGGGTTTTAAAAAGGTTTTTAAGCCCTTTAGTGCCCAATTGCGGGGCTTTAGGACGCATGGAGGAAGGGTGATTATGCAGGCGGAGAAGCTCTGTGGAGAAAGACGGGCTAAAAAACACAGTTTAAACCATTTCTGGCGGGATTTGGTAGAAGTGGTTCTGAAAATACCACAGGTGGTCTTCGCATAATCGAAAGGGAGTAAGTGGTTTTTCCCGAAAGCAATGCGATTCCATACATCACTTGACACCTGTATTTTTAATACTACCTATTTCGCAAAAAAAATTAGCATTAAGCTTTAGGCGCAATTTTTTTTTGATTTTCCATCGTCAACCGTTGGATCGGAGGCTCCAGATCCAACGGTGCAGAATGAGCGCGATGGGAAAGTTGCGCGATGAGTCATTGGAGTAGAGGCCAGGTGTCATAATTAGATTGGGCGAGCCTTTGTATATGGAGGGTGGTAGGCCTCGGCAGAATTGGGTTATCGGGTTTAATTCCGATCATCAGATCTTTCTGATGGACGGTCAGGATTAAAAGAGAACGCGGAGGTTTTGAAAGTGATAAAGGGAAAGGCAGGTGAATGGGCGGAAAGATGGGGGCCCGATGGCCATTGATTTATGTAGATCAATGGTCCAGATTTGTTTGGGATCGTAACAACGGGAGATGGAAAAATAAACAAAGGGTAAGGTTTTAACACAGGAGTTTATGATTTTAAGTGCCCAGTTGCGGGGCTTTCGGACACATGAAGTGGAGGGCTGAAAGATATAAGCCCTTGAGGGCTTAACTCATTATAGTGTAAAAAACTACTATTTAGACCTAAAACAGGGATTTTGAAGCCAAAATAGGGTTCCGATAGGGGAGAGGAGGGGTTTTTAAAATCAAATAAAGGGAGATATAAGGTTTAAAGAGGATTTTTTAATGGTTTAGAAGGAAAATGGAGGTTTTTATAGATGAAAATGGAGAAGTGTAATGATGAAAAATGGAGTTTTTAAGCAGTCTTTCTCTTAGTAAACAACAGGTACTTTAGGACTAATAGTGAAACAACAGTGAAGATTAACTCAAAGGGTAAATATCATCATAAGACTTCAAGAACTCACAATTTGAACATGAAATTGTTTCTTGAAGGCCTAAAAAGATTTAGCCACCATTTGGTATGAATTTTTTTTTATAGGTGGCTAACAGTGGCTCCACTTGGGGAGGACAGCTAATTATTTAGGTGTCCAGAAGCTCAACTATTGATCTCTGGCTTTTCAGTAAACCAGTGCCTTCATCCATTGGGCATCAACTTTATTTTCCTTTAGCTGACCTTTCTTTGATCTGACAATATTTGAAACAAACTGAAACAATGGAATTATATCAAAACAACATCTCTACCTACCCATTCCTAATGATCCTAACATTTTTTCTTCTTTCAGAGTGCATTTGGACTAGCAAACTCTCTTTATCAACATTTTATTCTTTTATTGAAAACATAAAACTAGTCTAAGTCTACTCTTATTTCTCCATGAACTCAGTTTAAACATTTGAGTTCATAAGTTTATCTACCTAACTACTATCTGTTAGGATTAGACTATCTGACAGAGCTTTATTCTCTAAATTCTAAAACATGAAATTTAAAAGCAGCCAAGCTAGGATTAAGCAGTCCGACTTGCTGTTGATCTATGGCATAAAACAAGCTGCACATAGACTTTTATTTTGCAGATAAGTAAAAAAAAATTGTGAAGGCTTAAAATTTGAAAATTTAAAAACATCCTTCATTATTTTTTCAGCTCTGGTTTTGGTCTTGTTTGAGTTGTTTCCTCTTTCTTTTTGGTTCAAGTTTTGAGCTTTTTAGAACCATTGTTTCTCTATCCTAATCTACCTTACTGATAAGCCAATATTAAGCTGTTTGGTTGATCTAATTCACTAACCTATCGGCAGTAAATTGAAAAGCTAATTAGTCATGATTAGGTTGTATGACTAACTAGAAATGTGTTTTTAGGAGTAGCATTTGAGCTTGCACACTTTCAGAGTTTGTCTCTCTTTTTTGGTATGGGGCTGCACCTTTCTTGTTTTCATTTGCCATCTTTTCTCTTTTCTATTGTTTTTGTATTTTTATTTTTCTAACTTTGAATGCAATGTTCAAACAATGATAATTTATTATGGAAATTAAAAAGCTTTGGAACTCATAACTCTTAACAGAGGTAATGCTTGAGCATCCTGCCATTGACAGGACCTCCAAAGAGTTCAGTTCCATTAAATTCTTGCAAGAAATAAGAATTGTTACCAGTATTAGAATGAATGAGATAAGGGCCTAGCCATAAGTTATCAAATTTTCCATGTTTTCCCTTATCTTCTCTCCTGGAATCCCACTTCAAAACTTTGTCACCAATGCTGAAATCACTGGACTTTGTCCTTTTGTCAAATAGCTTCTTGATGTTTTCTTGCTTGTGTAGTGCTCTGTTGTAAACTTCCTCTCTAGTTTGTTGAAGGTGTATAGTCTGATGTATTCTTCTTGTCATATCATTTTCTTCAGACTGTATTTCTTGGATCAGTTTCATGACTGGCACTCCTAGACTGGTTGAAAAAATTGCATCTGCTCCATAAACTAGCTGGTAAGGTGACATTCCAAATTGATTTCTTAAGTGCTAATCTGTCAACCCATAGTGCATGTATTAGCTTTGTGTGCCATGATTTCTTATTATCTTCCAGCAACTTTTTGATTATATTCACCAAAATTTTGTTTGAGGATTCTGCCAACCCATTACCTTGAGGGTAATAGGCAGTAGAATGGCCCAATGTAATCTGATATTTATGACAGAATTCAACCATATTTTTGGATCCAAATGCAACAGAATTGTCAGTGATAATCTTCCTAGGACAGCCAAATCTAGATAGGATATGATTTTCAAGGAATTTTATGATGACAAAGTTAGTGGCTTGTCTAGAAGGGATGGCTTCTATCAATTTGGTAAAATAGTCTGTTGCAGTGAGGATCCATCTATGTTGGGCAGATGAGGCTGGATGGATTTCCCCAATGAAGTCTAGACCCCACTGTTGAAAAGGAGCTTCAACAGTGATTGGTTGCAAAGGTAAGGGAATCAATTTTCTTTTGCATTCAAAGAGTTGACATTTGTCACAGGAAATAATCATTTTATGGACATCTTGAAAGAGGGTGGGCCAATAGTAACCAGCTCTAAGGATTTTATTGGCAGTTGTCTTCCAATAGAGGTGGCCTCCACATTCTCCTTCATGGAACTCCTGCTTGATCTTATCAGCATCATTCTCAGGAAAACATTTAAGCAATAATCCACTAGCATTTTTCCAATATAGACATTTATCCAAAATGCAGCAATTAACAGCTTTTAACTTTAAAAATCTTGCCTTCGTTTTAGACAAACCAGGAGGTGTATTTAAATTGAGCAAGACATACAAAATATCATCATACCAAGATGAAAACAGAAAATGATCTTCAATATTGGGAGTTGACAACTCCTCTTGTTCATCTAATGCATTTAACATGTTTATATCAAGAGCTTCAAAATTAGACTCAGCCATTAATCTTGCTAGTCCTTGGCCTTTTATGAGCTTAGTGGGCTTTATTTCTAAATCGTATTCAAGTATCACAGCAATCCACTTTCCTATTTTGCTATCTGGATCCTGGGTTAAAATGTCTTTTACAACTGAATTTGGCACAAATGCAATTATGTGGGAATGCAAAATGTAAACTCTGAAGTCTTTTAAGGCTTTTACTAAGGAAAATGTTTTTTTTCCATGATATTTTACTTCAAAGGTGCATCTCTTAATGCCTTACTAAATAATGCAATTGGTTGTTCTTGTCCCTTCAATTTTTTCTGTAATAGGACATCAGCCACTGTGTGTTTTCATGCAAATGAAAAAATAAAGAAATCCTTTGTAAAATCAGGACTAATGAGAATTGGTGTTTTGGTTAATGCTTGTTTTACCAGTTCAAATGATTTCTTTGCTTCTAAGGTCCATTTAACTCCTTTTTCCCTTTTGAGCATATTGGTCATGTTTCTAAGGAGTTCAGCTAGATTGGGTATGAACCTTCTCAATAAATTAATCTTCCCAATGAAATATTGAAGTTCCTTGATGTTTCTAGGATGGTTGATTTGCAATATACCCTCAATTCTCTTTGGGTCTATCTCTATCCCTTCTTCTGATATGATGTGTCCAAGTAGTTTTCCTTCTTGGAGACCAAACATTGTTTTCTTTGGATTTAAAGATAACCCATATTTTCTGCATTTCTCAAAGACTTTTCTCAAGTGTTCTTCATCTGTTTTGGAAAAAAAAATGATGTCATCAAGGTAAATAATGGTGAAGGATCCTAATTCTTCTGAGAATGCAATATCCGTGGCTCTCTGAAAAGTACCACCAGCATTCATTAAACCAAAGGGAATTTTCACATACATGAAAGTACCCCAAGGTGTGGTAAAGGTTGTTTTGAGTTGATCATCAGGATGTACTAATATCTGATTGTAACCCGAGAATCCATCTAGCAAATAAATTCTTCTAGAACCAACTACCTTTTGTAAAATGCGATCCATTTTGGGTAAGGGATAGTTTTCCTTTAATGAGGCTCTGTTTAAATTTCTAAAATCAATACAAAGCCTTATTTCTCATGTTTTCTTCCTCACTGACACAAGATTATATACCCACTCTAAGTATCTAATAGGGACAATAATTCCAGCTTCATACATTTTTTTAATTTCTTTTTCTACCAGAGGTAATTGGACAGGGTTTATTTTACGCAATTTTTGTTTAAAAGGTTTCTGGTTTTCCTTAAGGGGTATCTTATGCTGAATTATCTTTGTGTCATATGATTTTAGATCCTCATAACTCCAAGAAAATACATCAGAAAATTCCTTAAAGAGCTCAATATATTTCAGTTTAATGTGAGCCAGTAAGATTTTAGACAGTTTAATCATTTTTGGTTTTTGTTCACTGCCTATATTACATTCTTCTACTTCAGTTTCAATAGGTTCTAGTTTTGGTTTTTTGGCAACGTCATTGAAATCAAACAATTCTTCTAATGGGACCAGCCCTTTTGGCAAGATTTGAGTGTTAGATTTCAACATTTCTAAGTCTTCTCTTTTTGAATCTGCACTAACTTTTGTTGTATGTTCAAGTTTATTAGGCAACAGATTTTTATCAACAATGTCTGGAGACTTTACTTCTTCATCAAGTGGGTTTTCTTCAATAGTTCAGTCATTTTCATAATCTAAATTTGAACTTGGTGGCTCAAATTCATTTTTGGACTGTATTTGGTCTTCTATTTGTTTATCTCCATCAAAAAATTGCCAGTATTTTTCATTATCTGAGACAACTAGTCTAAATTTGACTTGGGTGGTGCATTTCTTGGTTTCATAAGGTGTTAGACAAGTTCTAGCAGCAAAGGCTAATCCATTGGCAAGGACATTTTGGTTTCTTGGGACAAAGATAAGTTGGAATTCATCAAATGTTTTTAATAATTCCATGAAATCATATCTATAGGCTCTAAGTCTGGGGTGTTTGGCACTATATTCCCCATTCATTTTCCTAATAATCAACTCTGAATCCCCATGAACTTTTATCCTTTTGGCCCCTAATTTTTTCAATAAGTGTAGGCCTAAAAGGAGGGCTTCGTACTCAGCTATGTTATTTGAACATTGAAAAATTAATCTATAGGAATGCCCTTCAACATGATTTTTTCAGTGTTTTGTATCCATATGCCTACTCCGACATTATTCTTAGTGCAAGACCCATCAAAATTCATTTTCCAGAGAGGATTGTTTTCAAAATTACTAGTTTGGCTACCCTCCTTTTTATCTTGTGTGCTTTTAGATTGCTTTTGTAAGTCAGCATTATGTTGAAATTGGATTAGTTCCTCATGTTCTTCATTATGTTTAGGACTCTTCTCTTGACTCTCAAGGTTGACAAACAGTGGATGACTATTTTGTAGCTCTAGACCTGTGATTTTTTTGCTGTGATTATCTGATTTGGAAAACTATTTTGATACTTATGTCTTATATTCCTCCTTTTATGTATCTGCCATTATGTTACAATGATGGGTGGCCACTAATTCAGTTAAGGTTTCTTGCTCATTAAATTTTTCATGATTGAAGAGAATAAATGAGTCAAGGCCTCTATGCACAGAATAAAGAGGGGAGTTTTCCAGTCTCTCTTGGCTACTAACCATGTATTGCATGTGAGATTCCTTATAAAGTCTTCTAGTCTGATTGAAAACATGGATGGTAGCATATTTCATATCCATCTGCATTGTTCCTTGTAACTTAGCTCTCCATGATCTTGATAATAGCATATCATATTTGGGGGGTACATCAACCACTACAATATCCATCACTAAACACTTGGCTAGAATTTGAGCTAAGTTTACACAAAGATCTTTGATCAAGCCTAAACATTTCACTCTGCTAGAGTCAAAGGAATATAGATCTTTGTATGGTCTAGTAATTTCAAGGCCTATACTCTCCATTACTACTTTGGGCATTAAGTTGTGAGAGGCCCCTGAATCATGCATAGCATTGTGTAAAATTTTGTCATGAATTTTCAAACTAACATAAAATGGAGGAACTGGCCCTTCTTGGTACCTTCCCTCAATCTTAGGACCAAATAAGAGCTCTGGTTGGTCATCATTGATGTTAACAGTGTCATTATGTTCTGCTATGTTGAAAGCTTTCAAAATTTGTGATCTATATACATCTTGGGTGACTAATTCAGTAAGGGGAATAGAGATTTTAATCTTGGAAATTTCTTGTTTGAAACTAAAAGGCAGCTGATTTTTTACAATGTTTGTTTCAGCCTTGTCAATCACCCCTCTATCAGCTAAATTAGCTTGCTAATTTCCTCTATTTACATTGGTCAAAATTGTTTTAATAGGAGCACTATTTGAAGTGCTAACGCTGCTAATATCTACACTTTGTTTTTCATTAATTTGAGTGTCTTTCTCTTTGTTTTGATCATAATTTACAACCACTATTTTTTCTTTTTTTTTAATGTTTTTGGATTTGCTCACAGGGCTATTTTTTATAGAATTGTCAGAGATTTTGTTCTTGGGAGCTTCCTGGTTCTTTTTACTCCTAAGGTCATATTCTTTTGGAGTTTCTATGATGACATTTTCTAGCTCTTGATAATAATGTTCATCCTATGTCCTTTTATCATCATAGGGTGTGTATAGACCTTGTTGTCTATTAATAGGAACATCAAAGTGGTCACTACCTACTCCCAACATGTTTATGTCATATTCCTCTGTTTGTTCAATTGTTTCTTCAACCTCACTTACATATTTTTCTTGGAAAGGAGGTCTGATCTGTTGATCATCCTCTCTTTTTCTGTTTTGAGGTTGATTTCTCCTAAAGTTCTGATTTTGATTTTTAGATTGATTTCTATTTTGGGTAGCTAATTGGTTTTCTCTAAATTGTGTTCTCTCAAGTATACTCATATTTTTCATCATTTCCTCCATCATCCTTTCCATTTTTGAGCTAGATGTAGAGGGTGCAGATTCTTCCCTAAATGATACTTTCTTTTCATTCCTCATATTGGCTCTTTTCTCAATCATATTTACTTCCATAGCTAAGGCTCCTTTCTGCATATCTTCTAAAGTCAAAGGATCTCTCTCTCTCAGCTGATAATCCATTTCAGGATCAAATCCTTCAGGAAATTTGGCTAAGGCTGAGCCTTGTGGAGGTTTTAATTCTAGGGGTGGGGCATTATAAACACTATTAAATCTAGTGCAATAATTTTGAACACTTTCTCTAGTGTTTCTTTTGAGGTTGTTGTAGTCTAAAAGTATTTGGAGAGGGTTTTTTCTAACTTCCCATTTTTTTAGGAATAACTGATGGAGAGCTTGGAGATCATTAATACTGTTAGGGGTTAATCTTTTGAACCATTTTCTTGCTTCTCCCCCTAGACTTTGAGCAAATAACCTAAGTTTGACAGTTTCATCATCAATCTCATTTCTATCAAAGTAGTCATTCATCTTGTCCACATGTTGTGAAGCAGTAGTAGTACCATGGGAATCATATAATGGTTTCTTGGATTGACAATCTTGTGGAAAATTGACTAAATGTAAAGGAAGGACTAGAGGATCATACCACGTTGCCATGATAGGAGGTCGTGGAAAAAGTGGGGGGTTTACAAGTGGAGGATGTAAGATGGGAGGGGGTTGATGAAATGGGGTGGTTTGGAAAATGGGTGTATGGATAACAAAAGTGGATGGACCAACAAGAGGCTGTTGAGCAGATCTAGGTTGAGATAAACCAAAATTATGTAGGAAATGTAAACCAGGTGGAGTAGTTTCTCTGCTACCAGGATGTTCACCTCTACCTTGGGATGAAATTGGAGACTCATAATCTATCTGATCTATATCATCAAGTGACCTAGTTCTAAATGGGTTTCTTAAGTCAACTTGTGAATCTTGTAGAGCTGTAAGGTTTTCAGGAACAGAATTAACTCTATGGAGTAACCTAACAACAGTTGAAGCTTGAGCCTTAGGAGATTTCCTAAGTATACTTTCAGGATTATCAACTCTCTTAGGAGGATTTGGGTCGGGATGGCTCCTATTATGAATTCTTTTTGAAGCCACAATGTTGTGTTTTAGACCCACTATTCAGAAAATTTTAGTCGAATACGAAAATATTTAATAGGCTAACTGATATTTTAGCAAGAAGACTTTAATCCTCAAAGTATTATGTACTAAGTTTAAATGATATTATGATAAAGGGTTTCCCAGTGGAGCCTTTGGAAAACCAAGGAAAATCAGCAAGCCTACTGATGTTCAGTGGAGTCACCAGGTGAAGGACTTTTACTTGATTTCAGGGCTTGAAAGTTGTTCACCATCAAAAATCAAAACCACTCTAGGCAGACACTTGGTTCATTGTTAAAAAATGGGATTATCTGAGTTGTGAAGTTATCTATTACTTCAGAAAGTTCCCTAGTATGGTCACTAGAAATGTTAGGTCTCTATAATTTAGTAGAGTGGCAAGACCTAATGTTGCAGAGATTACATAAAAAACCATTTTGGGATTCTAGGATCTAGCCCTCCTGAATCGAGAGAGGGATCTCTCTATAAGTTTCAAATATTGATTTATCTTTTAAGGTTTTAGTATTATATTAGCCTAGTTATTAAGAACAAGGGTTTTTTGTTTGTTTGGTTGGTCAGGTATGATTTTTAATTCGATGGAAAATCACAAAATGAAAGAGTTCAAAAGGGTGAAGATGCAAGTATATTGAGAAGTGTTCAGCAGATAGGATTAGTATGAAGGAGCTTTAAACCATTGGGAAATGGAGTCACAAAAGGGTTTAATTGTACAAAAATTTCAAGAGTGGTCCAAGAGGCAAATCATCTATATCAAAAGATCCTTTAGATTAAATGATGGAATGGAACATTAAAAGTGTTGAGAAAGTGGAAAAAGTCAATAATTTCAACAAGTATTTATCAACTTTCTATACAAGAAAATCCTTTTTAAGCAACTGCTTGAAACCAAACAAAGGACATGGCTAACCATAAACTTATTTGGACAAGCTTGTAAGCTAACTTATCAGACAACAATCCAGTAATCTCACTAGACTACTTTTAGAAGCAATGAAAACAGATAAGAAAATAAAGTGCAGCTTAAGATCAGGTCAGATGTATTACAATCATGGTATACTTTAGCATACTCTTAGGGAAACTTTCAAACAACCTTTGGAGAAAGAACTAGAAGACAGGGAAAACCATAAAGTTTTATAGTTTAACTCTACTTAGCATGTAATGAAAATATCATTCAAGAACTTCCTTTCAAGTTGTGCACATCAAGACATGGACTAACCAACATTCCTTGATAATGTTTACACTTAACTTAAGTCATTATTAAATACACAATTGGAGGAAAACATAAAGATAGAGCTTATCACTGAGAGTAGGGTACTTCTAACAGTAAATCCTAGCTCTATGATTGTTGTTCTTTATCAGAGAAAAGTGAACAAAATGGCATACATGAAAGGAAAACAATAACAGTAAGAGGTACTTCACCAATGATATAGACCAAGATCCCAAAAATCAGCTTGTATATTGATCGTCAATCCAGTTACAAACTACATGTCCAATGTTTCATCACAGCAACAACTTCTCTTCTTAGCCTAACTTCTTCAATAACTTAACAGAGCTTCAGAACTTATTTACATTCAACAATGATTCGATACAGAAACTATTACATCAAAATTCCAACAACCAACAACATCTCATCTTCTTCAGAAGTATTTATAGAAGAAAGTGTTGGGAAAAATACTGAGAGGGGGGGGGGGGGGGGTTGAATCAGTATTTAGAGCTAACTGACAATTTTTAGTTTTCCTTTCTTTTAAAACCATATGTTACATTGCTGCATCTGACTTGTATGTCCAGAGATCTTATTATGTCTTTACTTATATCATTGCATCATTCATTCATCAGATAAGCAGTAAGTATGAACAGAAATAACAGAACAAACCATCAAACATAAGCAACACATATGAACACTAGGATTTAATTATAATTAAGTTGTGCTTTAAGGTTTTGCCTTTTATTACAGTTCCATTGCTAAATTTAACACTTTGTTCACAATTTCGTTTGAGTCTTTTAACATACATTCTTTACACCAGTTGCTGCCTTCCGACCTCGACACAACACAATGTCACTCTGTCTTCAATTCTGCTATGATATATATACTATATCAACCTTCCATTGCATGTTCAGAGTTCTATCATGTCATAGTTCCGCTTCTAACTGCACATTCAAGTTATTGATTCTGAAACCTGATCACTGTACTGTGGTTCATCGCAATTATAATCTTTGCTACATTCATCATATCTCTGCAACCATTAATTCCTTCAATTTATACACTAAATCTTTAAATTAGAATCCTTGCCACAGGGTTTATGATGTTTACGGAAAATGATTCATAGTTTTCCACAGGGACTCAACAATCCTTCCTTCTGAATTTTATCAAGAATATACATATAATTCACAGAAAATGCAGAACCTTTTTCTGTTTGATGGCCTTTTTTCTCCTACTCTGTCTCTGGACAATTCTGCTTCAATTATGCATTCTACTTCTATTCACTGTCTCTATGTTGTCTGCTGCCTCAATTCCTTATCTTCATTGCTTCCTCTCTGCTTCTTGTCGGTGTTCAGATGCTCCTTCTGTGCCACTTCCTTTGCCATCAATGACAACATTTCCAACAGAAAGAGAAGGTGGGATGAAAGAAAAGGTCTCTAGTTCAATTAATACAAGTTAATGCTTCTCTACCTTTGAGGGGCTCAATAGGGGAGAACTATGATGTTTTCCATGTATTAATTGATTTTCATTTAATTTTTAGCTACTTGGTAGATTTTTTTTACTTTAAACTCTTTCAGACAGGCTGGCAATAACTCTGGCTCTCTTTAACAAAAATATCACTGACTAAGGCAATTACTATGCCTTCCTTTGAATTATTGAGGCTACAAGTGGCACTTTGGTAGCTAAAAAGGATCAATGGCCTATGATGTGGTAATGGAGGCTTCCTTTGACTGATATAACTCTTTGTTTTTCCTTAAAACATTTTTTTTTTTTTTTTGGTCTGTGTTTAGGCTTGATTAAGCCATAATATTTATCTTCCAGTCTTTGTTTTTTAACATTGTCTTTATCCCTTTATTCAGTGGATTAAAACTCTGATCTTCAAGCTTTGGCTTTAATCACCCTTTAACATTAATTCTTCATTCTGATACACTGATACTCTTTCATTAATTAACTCTGACTGTGTTTGTTGTTTTCAGGTGCGCAGAGGGTTTGTTGGAACATTTGTTTAGAAATCCAATGATCATGACTTATCGGCCTTCCAAACTGTGAAATTTAAACCCCTGATCCCTTTAATTTGTATTCAAGGCTATGAGAATCGTCATCCTCGGCCCATAACACTGTAATTTCCTGTGGGAGGGTTTCAACCTTGTAACCCATTAAATCTGCATAAAACAAACAAAAGTTAATTTAAATCCTGCGAAGATTTGGTTTAAAACTACTTTGGAGGTTTTATGGAGGCGGTTGGGAGCTGCGCAAATCGGAAAATGCAACGGTAGGAGGAAGAAACCCTAGCAAAGGCGAAACAAGGTTCGAAATTTTGAATTTGGCGCGAGAATGAAGAAAGGCCATTTTGGAAAACCGAAAGCAGTTTTCATGCAGCGTTTGGGGGGGTAGGCGGTATTAGCTTTTGGAATGCGATTTCATTCATCGCTCGACGTGTGGAAAATGGAAACCGCTTATATCGCGTGGAAGTAGCGCACTGGGAAGGAGGGGTGAAAATCGTGCGATATGCGTCGCTGGTCATCAGATCACAGGCTGCAGATCCGACGGTGTGGATCGCACGTGACAGGGTGAGAGATGCAGGGTTAAAGTTCATGCGGGGCCCAAGGTGACATAATGTTTTTGTCGTGTAGTAGACGAGCGCAATAGGTTATCGGGTTAAGTCCCAATCATAGGATTTCTTTGATGGATGGTTATGATCAAGAGAAGAAGCGGATATGCTCAAAAGGGAAGAAATAAAGGGAAAAGGAATGGGCAGAAGGATAAGGCCCGATGGCCGTTGATCTGAAGAGATCAACGGTCTAGATTTGTTTAGACCATAACATCGGGAATGAAGAAAAGAGAAGGAAATTTGGGTTCCGAAAAGGTTTTTAAGCCCTTTAGCGCCCAATTGTGGGGCTTTAGGACGCATGGATGAAGGGTGATTATGCAGGCGGAGAAATCCTATGGAGAAAGACAGGCTAAAAAACACAGTTTAAACTATTTCTGGTGCGATTTGGTGGAAGTGGTTTTGACAATACCACAGGTGGTCTTCGCATAACTGAAAGGGAGTAAGTGGTTTTTCCCGAAAGCAATGCAATTCCATACATCACTTGACACCTGTCTTTTTAATACCACCTATTTCGCAAAAAAAATTAGCGTTAAACTTTAGGCGCAAAAATTTTGTGATATGCATCGTCAACCATTGGATCGGAGGCTCCAGATCCAACGATGCAGAATGAGCGCGATGGGAAAGTTGCGTGATGAGTCGTTGGAGTAGAGGCCAGGTGTCATAATTATATTGGGTGGACCTTTGTATATGGAGGATGGTAGGACCCGGCGGAACTGGGTTATCAGGTTTAATTCCAATCGTCAGATCTTTCTCATGGACAGTCAGGATTAAAAGAGAACACAGAGGTTTTGAAAGTGATAAAGGGAAAGGCAGGTGAATGGGTGGAAAGATGGGGGCCCGATGGTCGTTGATTTATGTAGATCAACGGTCCAGATTTGTTCGGGACCGTAACGTCAAGAGATGGAAAAATAAACAAAGGGTAAGGTTTTAACACAAGAGTTTATGCTTTTAAGCGCCCAGTTGCGGGGCTTTCAGACACATGAGGTGGAGGGATGAAAGACATAAGCACGTGAGGGCTTAACTCTTTATAGTGAAAAAAACTACTATTTAGACCTAAAACAGGGATTTTGAAGCCAAAATAGGGTTTTGATAGGTGAGAGGAGGGCTTTTTAAAATCAAATAAAGGGAGATATAAGGTTTAAAGAGGATTTTGGAATGGTTTAGAAGGCAAATGGAGGTTTTTATAGATGAAAATGGAGAATGAAATGGAGAAGTTAATGATGAAAAATGGAGTTTTTAAGCAGTCTTTCTCTTAGTAAACAGCAAGTACTTTAGGACTAATAGTGAAACAGCAGTGAAGATTAACTCAAAGGGTAAAGATCATCATAAGACTTCAAGAACTCACAATTTGAACATGAAATTGTTTCTTGAAGGCCTAAAAATATTTAGCGACCATTTGGTATGAATTTTTTTTTATAGCTGGCTAACATCTGTGACAAAGAATGTAGACTCAGTGTGGGACCACCTTCAGATGCCTCTGGCCTCACAGGTTATTCCCCTTATTGACGATATGTTTGACAAGATCCCGAGTGTCAAGTTCGATGATCATGATTTTGCGAATGAGGAAATGTTCCCCAAACTAGCACTGAAGTATTTCTTGGAGCAAGTGCTTTATGATGATGTGGTGAAGGTTGAACCAATGCCATGGGCGCGTGGGCTAAGCAACTTCAGGATCCTAAATTTTTCAAGGATTCTGCACTTTTGGAGGTACCCTATCACCACTATCTATGTGCGCTAGCTACTAGCGTTAGTACATGACAAATTTCTCTGAATCTAGGGACACATTCCAATTGACGCCACGCTGATCCACTAGATCACTGGCCTGCCTAAGAAGGGGCCCCATCCCATGGCTCGATTTGGAAAGAGAAATGAGCTTAAGGTGGTTGGAAAGGTAAAACAAGATTACCATGTCGGGCGAGATGCCAAAGGATTCTTGGTACACACAATTGAAGACCCGGGTGTGCGCGTAGGAACCTTAGTCCTGGAATGAAAGCTAATGCGCAAGTGTCGCCAAAAAATATTCCCTATGCGTGTGATTGCATTGGCAAGCCAATGCGAGAAGGGGGACAGCTGCAACTAGTCCCAACACTTCTGCCAAGAATTCCTGGAAAATGTGGGCGAACCGCAAGAGAAAGGAGAACAATTTTTCTACTCTTGGCTGCTGCTGCTGATTGCAATGATAACATGGGAGACTCCAAAGGATGCAGTCCTTCTGGAAGTGGACCATGGTGTATGCAAAGGGGTGTGTTATGCCAAAATGTGGTATTCCATATATCCCAAGTGTGTGAAAGAAAATAAAATATTTTGGGTGCTTTTTGAGGGCACGCTGGGGGAAAAAATATACTCGTAGCCCAAATTATCCCCCACAGTGTATGACAAGTACAAAAGCATTGTCGATTTTTAGGTTACCCTGCACCATGAACAGATCCTACATGGTATAACCTACCCTTCATGGTCACTGAAGCAGAGATAGATTAGGTCATTGCGACCTGGTCGGCAACATGGAAAGTTGGGCTCGGTTCCACCCAACCTATTATAGCATCCACTTCAGGAAAAGATACAGCGCCAGGAGACAAGGATAAGGAAGTAGAGTAGCACAAGGAAAAATATGTAGGGATAGGCGCCGAAAAATATGTAGAGGTGGGCGTAGAAAAGGATGCTGAAGAAGAAAAAGACAGAGATCCAGATCTTGGTGGAGAAGCCAATCTCAACCTTGGAGGTATTGATGAGGTATATGGTGATGGCGCAGAGTCTCCGCACAGGGCCCGCAAAAGAAGATAAAATCCTCCAAGGTCAGAGGAAAAGAAGAGGTCACTCTAACATAATGTGACCTGGATAAAATTGCAAATGAAGTTGCTTTTGCCTCTGAAGACAGATGGACTACCATGGAAGAGTAGTACAAGGTTGTGGTTGAAGCCTTACAATCTAGATTGCAGGTCCTGCAGCCGAAAACTAACAACATACTAGTGAGTGTGAATCAAGTGAGGCTGATTCAAGCGAGCCTACCTACAACAATGGTCATCGCCATGTCAAACAGTAGAATCTTCTCCTTCTCGAGTGTAGCAGTTACGTTGGAGTAGCCAACATTGCGCGCACAGATGCAGACCTGCTCAAAGGTTTGTTAGGAAAAATACTGAGAGGGGGGGGTGAATCAGTATTTATTGCAAATTCAAAACTTTTACTTTTTCTTGATTTTAAAACCCATACTCTACTTTCCTGAAACAGACTCGCGTATATATGCGGATACCCTTTATGAAACTCGCGTATACACAGATATCTAATTATGTCATTAGTTCTTCACTTAAATCATTCCATCATTCATTCATCAGATGTTTAATAAACAGTAAACATATGCAGTAAGAACAGAGTAAACCATCACACAAAGCATCACATATGAACACCAAGATTTTTAGGTGGAAACCCAAGTTGGGAGAAAACCACCGCTGCCGTTGCTCAGCCTTCAATATTTTATTATAGAGAAAACATCTTACAACATATGTGCTGGTGCAGACTCCTACCAGCACGCAAGCACCCAACTGCGCTCATTTACCAGCCTCTCCTGGAAGGGAGCTCCAACCCCCTGACTCGTTTACCAGGCTCTCCTGGAAGGGAGCTACGACCCCCTGATCTCGTTTACCAGCCTCACCTGGAAGGGAGCTACGACCCCAAGATCTCGTTTACCAGCCTCTCCTGGAAGGGAGCTACGACCCCCTGACTGAAGGCTACAACCCTCAGCACCTCTATGGACCACGTTTCATCAATTTTAACACTGGATCCAAAGCTTCCTTTAGGACACCACTTGCAGGCCACATTTCATCATATTTTCAGACTGGACCCTTTCCATACTTTTAAGCACATTCAACCATGAAACAGATACATATAACTTACTGACAGATATCAATAAACCAACAGAACAGATCAGACATTTCTTACCACAGACTTCAGCAAACCCTAGTTTGCATACGTGCTTTCCTTTCTCTGATGTCGCGTATATACGCGCTTTCGTCCACATAAACCAGCGTATACTTCAGTACAAATTATAGAGCTAATTTTATTTCGCATACGCGCTTTCTCTTCAGCGAAGCCACGTATATACGCGCTTCCTCTTCGGCGAACTAGCGTATGGTTATTCAAACTTAAATGTCATTGCAATTCTTCACAACAGATACATCACTTCAGATTTTACCCTTTACCTCAGACAGATGTTCGCCTAGATGTTCGCCTCATCACAGATCTAATCATTTCATAAACAGATCTAGCAAATACAAGTACAATACAGATCTAGATCCCCTTCTTCATCACTCCTTTCATCGGTGCATCATACATTCAGATCTTTCATTCAACTGTAACCCTTTCATTCAGATATACTCCAAAGAGAAGTATTCATTAAAGCTCAGACATCTTGCACCTACGCTCATGATTTGCACAATGAATTTCTTCTCCTTATATAGGTTTACCCTTTTTCAATACCATGAGCCAAAACCACATTGCTTCTGATGGTATTCCTGGACGGGGTCATTTAGACGAATCATTACCCAATACAATGGGTCAATACCATGGTGGTTACCCCTGGTTTTGCACTTTAAGAGCGCTTTTGCCCATACGCGACTTGGAACGTTGATTCCCGCGTGCATACGCGACTTCCCCTAGGAAAATCCGCGTATTCCTAGAGACTTACTCTTTTCATCAAGATTTAGCACATGCTGAATTCCTTTCTTCATTGCCTTCTATACACACTGTAGATACATCAGATTTACTTCATCAAGAACATATTCTATCAAGCACAACTTCGTCAAGTAAGTTGCCATCATCTTTATCAAGTGGATTTCCATTCAAGAATAACACTCAGCATCATATGGCTAGCAAACATCATTTCATATCAGATTTACATCATTTACTAAGTCCAACAAGTCAAGAATAACTTCATCAGGTGGTTCGCCATCAAGGACAACACATGTCAATAGTCACATGTCTTCATCTTCATTCAGTGGGTTGCCATCAAGGACAACACTTTGCATCATATTGCCAACAATATCCCCCTTTGGACTTGATAGCAACCACGATGGTGTTTGGTTACCACAACAGATAGGTACATTAAGAATACAATGACACTATGTCACTCTCCCCATTCTTTGACACCATTCTTGCTCTTCATTTCAAACACCATGTCACTCTCCCCCTTTGACATCAAGGGAAAAGGGTGGATCAAAACCAACATACTCTCCCCATTTTCTCCGCATGTGGAAGAAGCGTTCTGCAGATCTGATATATACTGAAGTGGCCAAGCTCCCCCTGAGTTCATGCTGAATCTTCAAACATGTTTTCCAATGAAGTACATGACTCTATGAACGTCCTATCACCAAAGACTCATACTTACATCAAATATCCAACCAAGTGGATTTACAAATGAGACTCAAATACCCAGCCAAGTGGGTTTACACATTTCAATTCAACTACCCAACCAAGTGGGTTTACAAATTTGATGCATCTACCCAACCAAGTGGGTTTACAAATTTGACAAGTCCTTACATGACTGACTATTACAATTTTACATCATGGGTCTCAACAAGACCTTTTCATCAAAATACAAATATTACTTTTCATAACCAACACCAGAAAGTCCTCAAGAAAGAGAACATATTTCAGAACCATCATAAAACCAACAATGCATTATACTCAGCAACGCTAATGCTCCCCCTGAATCTGTGCATCCAAACATCCTTTTCATATGACTGAGGCTCCCCCTTAGTTTGTGCATCCTGAACATTTTCGCCAACAAATCATCAAGGCATATTTATCAAGGCATTAGAAATAGAATTATGAGAACTGGAACACCACCAAAGATACCAAATGCGTATCGAGATACCCAACATCACCGCAACAGAAGTTTTGATGAAAAGAGCCGACTCCAAACAAAAAAATGTCAAGAATCGACATACGCAAGTCAGGCATGAACTCGCGTATATACGCGACTGTGATTCATGAAACCCGCGTATCCAATGTCATCTTCAAAATTTATGCAGATTTGTTCTTTTGACTGGCAGAGAACACTCCCAGCTTCTGTCTTAGATACTCGAACGCTTCCCTGGGCAGAGGTTTGGTAAAGATATCATCAACTTGTTCTTTAGAGGGAACATACTCCAACTTCACCGTTTTCTCAAGCACTTGTTCACGTAAGAAGTGATACTTGATGGGATTGTGCTTGGTATTTGAATGCATAACAGGATTCTTTGAAATACTGATGGCACTTGTATTGTCACACTTAATGGGGACAGAGGTGTACATTTGATTTGAAAATCTTGTAAGGTTTGCATCATCCAAAGGAGTTGAGTGCAACAAGATGCGGCAGCCACATATTCTACTTCGCCGTAGATAAGGCAATAGAATTTTGCTTCTTGCTGAACCAAGATACTAACCGTGGTCCCATATAGAATGCACCACCACTAGCGCTTTTCCGATCATCAACACTTCCAGCCCAATCTGCGTCAGTGTAAGCATGAAGAGTAAGATCAACATTCTTTGGATACCATAGACCAAAGTCTTGAGTTCCTTGTAGATATTTGAAAATTATTTTAACAACCTGAAGGTGAGACTCTTTTGGATTAGCTTGGAATCGTCCAACAATCCCAACTGCATGCATAATGTCTGGTCTAGTCTGAGTGAGATAAAGTAGACTTCCTATCATTGATATGTATTCAGGTTGATTCACCATGGGAGAATCATCATGAGAGCTGAGATTGCATCCGGTTATCATTGGTGTACTTACAGGTTTGCATTCTTCCATGCCATATTTCTTCATAATTTGCTTAAGATATTTTTCTCGTGATAGGAATATACCATCCTAGCTTGATGCACTTGTAAGCCAAGAAAGAATGTTAGTTCCCCAAGTAAGGACATTTCAAATTCTTGCTGCATGACAGAAGCAAATTTTTGACTCAAAGATTCTTCGTTACTCCCAAAAATGATATCATCAACATATACAACCGCAATCAATAGTTTATCATTTTCAACTTTTATGTATAAGTTGCTGTCAGCAGACCCCTTAGAAAATCCTTGTTGATGAAGATATTTGTCAAGGCGATAGTACCACGCCCTTGGAGCTTGCTTGAGACCATATAGAGCCTTTTTAAGTCTACAAACAAGATTTTCATCATTTCCCAAAATGAATCCTTTAGGTTGTTCTATATAAACTTCTTATTCTAGATCACCATTGAGAAAAGCAAATTTAACATCAATTTGATAAACTTTGATTTGTTGGAAGCTTGAAAAAGTAAGAAACATTCTTATGGCTTCAAGTCTAGCTATAGGGGAAATTTTTTCTTCAAAGTCTATACCTTCTTGTTGAGCATACCCCTTGCAAACAAGTCTAGATTTATGTCTTATAACGTCCCCATTCTCATTTAACTTATTTTTGAATATCCATTTAGTTCCAATGACATTTTTGTCATGAGGTCTTGGTACTAATTCCCAAGTGTGATTCTTTTCAATTTGATCAAGCTCTTCATCCATGGCTTGCTTCCAAAATACATCTTTGCTAGCTTGATTGACATTGTGTGGTTCAATTGTGGATAGAAGTGCCAGATGACTAGAAGATCCTACCAGAGTTCTTCTCGTTCATACACCCGATTCCTTGTCTCCCAAAATTTGAGATTCAGGATGATTCTTTTGAACATATCTGGATGGAGCGTTTTCAGATAGATCATTTTCAGATTCTTCATTGGATCCACTATTTATATCATTTCTATTTGATGTAGAAGGCCATAGGTCACCATCATCTTCTTTTGTTGTTTGTTTTTCTTCTTTAGGAGCTGCAGGAGACTCATCAATAACAACATCAATAAATTCAACAATCTTTCGAAGCCTTTTATTGTAACATTTGTATGCTTTGCTTGAGGATGAGTAACCAAGAAATATAAATGCATCCGATTCTAGGTTCAAAGGTGCCAAGTTTTTCATCATTATTTTTGATAAAGCATTTACTTCCAAAAACCTAAAATGATTCACAAGAGGGGAGACTTTCCATGCCGTAGTTCATATGGAGTTTTGTCACTATTTAGCCCGAACATGAGCCTTGCTGAGAATGTTAGTCGTCAGGAGTGTGTTGCTTCTCCCCAGAACATGTAAGGAGTTCTAGAATCATCAAGCATAGCTCTAGGCATTTGTTGAATTGTTCTATTCATTCTTTCTGCTACGCCATTTTGTTGTGGAGTAACTGCTACAGAGAATTGTCTTTTTATGCCATGTTGTTCACAAAATTCAAAGAATTCATTTGATGTATATTCTCCTCGTCGATCAGATCTAAGACACTTGATTTTTAGATCTAATTCATTTTCAACTAATGCTTTGAAAATCTGAAATTTTTCAAATGCTTCATCTTTGTGTTTAATGAGCCTGATCCAGCACATTCTAGAGTAATCATCAATAAATAAGATATAGTATTCTTCTCCACGTGGTGAATTTTTCCTCATAGGTCCACATATGTCAGTATGAATGAGTTCAAGAGGCTCACTTGATGATCCTTCTTTGGCATTAAATCGTACTCTGGTCTGCTTACCGAATTGACAAGATTTGCATATGATACTTTCTGGTAAATTAATATTGGGAAGACCACGAACAACTTGAATTCTACTTGCTTGATTTGAGAGAAGCCTGGGATGTCCTCACCTTCTATGCCATAGCCAATTTTCTGAAGACTTGCTTAAGTAACACTGATCTATGCCGTTCAGTACATACAGGTTGCTTGGATTTCTTTTTCCTTTTATAATGATTTTACATGTATCAAGATCACGAACCACGCATTCTTTTGAACTAAACACCACTTATGTTCCTTGATCACACATTTGACTTACACTTAACATGTTATGCCTTAATCCATCCACATACATGACATCATTAGCCTTCACCTTTTCTTTAGAAATATCTAATTCTTTCTTTAATTGGCTGTGCTAGGAGTATCATTTCCAAAAGTAACTTTCTTTTCTCTTCTAGAGCATTATATGTAAGGAGTTTGCTTTTGTCACTCGTCATGTGTCTTGAGCACCCACTATCAATGTACCATTGATTTTGTTCACCTTCTGCAAATAATGCTATCCCACAATTTTCAACCGCTATTTCTTTCTTTTTCCACACTTTAGAGCTTGAGGGATCATGTTCTTTTGGCTTGACCTTGCTCCTACATTCAGATTCTTCATGACCAAAGTTATTGCAATAAGTACATTCAACTTAATTTTGAAGAGGAGAAAAGTTGTTGTATGTGTTCCTCTTTCGTTCAATATTTATTCTTTTCTTTCTTGCTTCTCTTGTCATGATGGTTTTATATGCAACACATTGAATGAGCCTTTATGACCAAAATTGTGACATGAGAAACATCGTCCATTGAAGTAGAAAATTTTCGCAATCATGAAATCAACTATTTGAGTTTACCTGCTGGTTGTAGCTTTTTCTGAAAGATCTCCTGTTATTTTCATTTGTAACTGAGATTATCATTGATCATGCTTTACCCGGAAAGATCCTTTGTTCCCCGTCGAGTGGCCGAATGTAGTGCACCACTGTGGTCGTCAGATACTCCCAGGTCAAGTCCGGGAAGATTCCTCAAAAGATATCCAAATAAGACCTGTTTTTATAAGAGGAGACCGTTGTACTTTGATAATCTCATCTAAGGTTTCTGAACCTTTAGCAAATTTAAGATTGAGATTTTTTGCTTTCTCATTATCTTTTCTTAGACTTACTACTTCACACTCCAATTCCTCAATGCGTTTTTCCTTTGCTTCAAGCTGATTCTCAAGAGTTTCTATGATTATGTTCTTTTCTTCTAAGCTTACTTTGAGTTGATTGTTTTCTTCAAGGAAATCATTGTCTTCCAGAGCATCTACAAAAGTATCATTTTCTTCTTTAGATTCTTTTGCCATGAGCAGTTTAATATTTCGTTCACATTCTTACTCACTATCAGATGACCCATCACTGTCTTCATTAATATAGTAACTTTTTCTTGTGCTAGATCGATTCTTATTCCTTCTTGCTACTTCTTTTCCTTTAGCGGATGTTTCTTTATAAGGACATTTTGCAGCATAATGACCAACTTTTCCACACTCAAAACATTTGAAGGGAAGCTTACCTTTGAATCTTCCAGACCTGAAGGATTTTTCACAAAATTCGCTTCTTCTTCGGATATACGGGATTCCTTGACAACTTCCTTTTCTTTTCCTTTTGCACATGCCTTAAAGGAAACTTCTCTGATTTGAGAGGGACCTCCTTTTCTCATTTCAAAAGCAGTCAAGATACCATGTAGTTGAACAATAGTAAGAGTTTGCAGATCTTTCTTTTCTTCAATAGCTGATACTTTTGACTCAAATTTTGAAGTCAAAGATCTTAAGACTTTTTCGACCAGAGTAGTATCAGTTATGGTTTCAACCAAATTTCTCATATGATTTACAATATCATCTAGACGTAAAAAGAAATTGGAAATACTCTCATCACTATGCATCCTTAAATTTTCATATTCAATTCTGAGAGTTTGGAGTTTTGCACTTTTTACCTTTGTATCTCCTTCATAGCTTAGAATGATTTTGTCCCATATTTATTTTGCTGAATTTAACTACATCACTTTAGCAAATTCTGGTTCAGACATGCTTCCTAATAAAACATTGACTGCTTTGGCATTGATTTCATATTTCTTCCTTTTTGTTGCATCAGTAGGAATAGTTACCGGATACTAATAACCTTCTTCCACGATTGCCCATACTTCTGCACCAAGACTTTGCAAATATGCTTTTGTTCGTATCTTCCCGAATAACAGATTATTTCCATCGAATAGAGGCAGTTTATAGACATTACTCCTCTTCTTGACTTATCAGGATGGTATCACCTCAAGCGATCAAGCTTCGCAAGGACCCACTTCCGATACCAATTGTTGGGAGAAATACCGTGAGGGGGGTGAATCGTATTATCGTAAATTCAAAACTTTCTTTACTTTTCTTGCTTTTTAAAACCCATACGTTACTTTCTCAGCCGTACCGCGTATATACGCGGATATCCTTTATGAAACTCGCGTATTACCAGAGATCTAAATATGCCATTAGTTCTTCACTTAGATCATTCCATCATTCATTTATTAGATGTTCTATAAACAGTAAACATGTGCAGTAAAAATCTCCTTTAAGCGATCAAGCTTCTGCACAAGGACCCCCTCTGATACCAATTGTTGGGAAAAATACTGAGAGGGGGGGGGTGAATCAGTATTTACTGCATAATCAAATCTTTTTACTTTTTCATTCCTTAAAACCCATACGCTACTTTCTTTCAGTAAACTAGCGTATATACGCGGATCCCCTTTATGAAACTAGCGTATACACAGAGATCTAGATATGTCATTAAATATTCACTTCTATTATTCCATCATTCATTCATCAGATGTTTAATAAACAGTAAACATGTGCAGTAAGAACAGAATAAACCATCACACAAGCATCACACATGAACACCAGGATTTTTAGGTGGAAACCCAAGTCGGGAGAAAACCACCGTTGCAGTTGCTCAGCCTTCAATATTTTATTATAGAGAAAACATCTTACAACATATGTGTTGGTGCAGACTCCTACCAGCACGCAGGCACCCACCTGCGCTCGTTTACCAGCCTCTCCTGGAAGGGAGCTCCAACCCCCTGACTCGTTTACCAGCCTCTCCTAGAAGGGAGCTACGACCCCCTGATCTCGTTTACCAGCCTCTCCTAGAAGGGAACTTCAACCCCCTGACTGAAGGCTACAACCCTTAGCACCTCTATGGACCACGTTTCATCAATTTTCACACTATATCCAAAGCTTCCTTTAGGACACCACTAGTAGGCCACGTTTCATCATATTTTCAGACTGGACCCTTTCCATACTTTTAAGCACAATCAACCATGAAACAGATGCATATAACTTGCTGACAGATATCAGTAAACCAGCAAAACAGATCAGACATCTCTTACCACAGACTTCAGCAAACCCTAGTTTGCATACGCGCTTTCCTTTCTCTGATGTCGTGTATATACGCGCTTCCGTCCACATAAACCAGTGTATACTTCAGTACAAATTACATAGCTAATTTTATTGCGCATACGCGCTTTCTCTTCAGTGAATCCGTGTATATACGTGCTTCCTCTTCGGCTAACTAGCGTATGGTTCTTCAAACTTAAATGTCATTGCAATTCTTCACAATAGATACATCACTTCAGATTTTACCCTTTACCTCAGACAGATGTTCGCCTAGATGTTCGCCTCATCACAGATCTAATCATTTCATAAACAGATCTAGAAAATACAAGTACAATACAGATCTAGATCCCCTTCTTCATCACTCCTTTCATCGGTGCATCATACATTCAGATCTTTCATTAAACTGTAACCCTTTCATTCAGATATACTCGAGAGAGAAGTATTCATTCAAGCTCAGACATCTTGCACCTACGCTCATGATTTGCACAATGAATTTCTTCTCCTTATATAGGTTTACCCTTTTTCAATACCATGAGCCAAAACCACATTGCTTCCGATGGTATTCCTGGACGGGGTCATTTAGACGAATCATTACCCAATACAATGTGGGTCGTAACCATGGTGAATTTACCCTGTTTTTTCACTTCTAGAAGCGCTTTTTCCCTACGCGACTTGGAACTGATTCCACGTGCATACGACCCCTAGGCAAATCCGTATTCCTAGAGACTTACTCTTTTCCTATAGATCTAGCACATACGAAATTCCTTTCTTCATTTCATACCCTTTTGCTGTAGATACATCATGTGCTTCATCGAGAACATATTCTGTCAAGCACAACTTCGTCATCAAGCACAACTTCGTCGAGTAAGTTTCCATCACATCTTTCTGCTCGAGTAGATTGCCATTTTCAAGAAGATAACACTCGACATCATGTGGCTGCTTAAACATCATTTATATCGATTTACATCATTTACTAAGTCCAACAGGTCAAGAATAACTTCATCAGGTGGTTCGCCATCAAGGACAACACATGTCAATAGTCGCATGTCTTCATCTTCATTCAGTGGGTTGCCATCAAGGACAACACTCTGCATCATATTGCCAACAAGGTTAGGATTGATTTATCCATGCTACCGAGTGGTAAGCTGCACACCATTCAGACTATCATCTCTAATGAGCTGAAGTGCAGGGAAGCGCGTGTGCAATATAAGTTGAGTGAAGTTGAGCAAAAGGTTGTGGCTAAGACCGAAGAATCACTCCAGGCACAGACAATGCAACAGGCAGCTGTTTCTTAGCGTTGAAAGTTAGAACATTTTATGGATAAGCTATGCGGTGATCTTCCAAAAGTAGCCATTCCTGTATCAGCTGCACTGCAAGTCAAATATGAAAGCTTGGTTGTAGCGTTGAAGCCGTCCCAGTCATAGGTTCAGATAGTTAAGGCAGAACTTGAGCAGCAGATTGTTGCATTACAAGCTATGTAGTAGCTAGAGACTCCCCTAAAGGTGCACGTACAGCAGGAAGCCTTAGTGAAGGAAGCATCAGAAAGCATCTCTGCTAATGTTTACAAGGGCTCCACACTGCTTGAAACAAAAATGGGATTGTGGACCTCCGTGCAAACAAACCCACTAGTCAAAAATATCACTCAAGAGTTTTGTGCCAAGGATCAGGCATTTGACGACGTCCAGGAGGCCCTGCCCACTTTTGTCCCTGCTCAACACATGGCTCACCTGCAGACAAGTAAAATTCTGCGCGATGAAGTTGAGGAGCTCCGTAGGAAGAAACATATCGTGACATAGCAGATGAATCCATGGGAAGACGAGGTGATGAAGCTATCATAGGACTTGGATGCAGTCGAGAAGAATCTGAAATAGACCTTGCAAAGTATTAATCTATTTGGAGAAGGGATAACATCACAGAAGTTGGTGGATACCACGCAAAGTGTAGTAGATCAAAGTTCAGGTGTCCTGGCGCCCTTTGCTGCTACCATTGAATAACTACAAAACAAGATGAATAACCCAGCACCGTTGTGACTCGAGGCGAGTCACAATATTGTATTGGGGAATTGTTGGAGCAGGGTCCCTTAGGACCAAATTTTGATAAAAATACTGTATTTTTTGTAAGTTTAGTCATGCGCAGCACATGTCAAGGGGATTTGGGGCAGTTCAAATCCCCTCATGAGTTGTAATGGATCAAAGGGTAGAACTAGGGGCCAAAAACCACAGTTTGCGGACCTTATATGAGCGCATGATAAAATTATAAATAGGAGTCTAGATCGAGTTGATAGAGGATATGATGTAAGAGATCTAAATATATTTTTATGTTTTCAGAAAACTTGTTTAGGTTAGAGGTCTCCTGTTGGCTGTGTGCGCGGAGACCTTAGTCCTGCAGTGGGCGAACACCGATGGCTGTGTGCACGGGTAGATTGAAGGTGATATAAGGAAGATCTGGTCTATGAATGAATAAAGGAATGTTTTGGATGATACCTTAGTATCAAATGTATATGTCGTTTCCTTTATGATATGTTTCTACATGTTATTTCTGATTACTATGTATCTGTGTTAGGATCGGTTGCACGATTATTTTTTAACTTAAATGAATGATGAATGTATGGATCTATTTCTATTGAACACTATTGTTATTTATTAAGGACTATTGGAAGAGACTGTGAATCTTTAACTGTGTGTGTGCAGGATAACTTGTGTAAATTGACCTAAATCTGTCTGGTTAGGGTTTCTGGTTAGGGCTTCGGTTGTGAAGTTATGATCATAGTTTTTTTAGATCTTAATACACCACATCATTTAATTCTCTCTCAGGGTGTGGAAAATCAGTTCCATAACCCCCCCATGCTGCTTTAGGTGAGACTTTGACTTGCGCAAGCAGGTCACTGCCAAAAGGGCCAATAGTAAGAGGGTTTTGTTGGTTAACCTTAAATCTGAACCTGGGTCAAGACCCCACAAGCCAACACCTGGCACGCATTTCTAGGATGATCCAGCCTTTCCTGCTATATGCCAATAGTTCCAAAGTTGACACAAAATATTTTATCAACTCCTCATGGATGCTCATGGGTTTCCATATCATTTTGCTAATGGCAGGGACTGTAGTCCTCATTGCCAAAATCCCTGTGGTGGGAATGGAGGCTTATGCACCAGTAAGGACAAATACTGTGGAAATAGGACCATTGGGCACAATCAGCCTCGAGAACACTCCCTTTATCCTTTACTTAATTCTTTCTTATCGACACGACATCTTGTAAGAAATTACCCCGATGAATACAATGACCGACTCTGGCCAACAAAAGGTCTTTATTATAAACTTTACATTAATAGAAAGGGTTTTAGAACCCACTTATTTCAATTGTTCAAGATTTGGACCTGAAATATATCATGAATTTAATTATATTCAGCTGATACATTCTTCCTAATATAGATAAGCATTTTATTTAGAGTAAGATTATGCCTCTGCTCTATATCTTAGGAAATGATGTTATGTGGCTCTTTTCCCACTCTAAAACTTTTGATACTCTATTATTTCCATTACTAATTATATTAAATTACTTAATTTTAATTATACTCACAAAACACATATACATAGACATGTTCATCATACAAATCAGAGAGATATCCTTTCATAGTTGCACCATAATTATACACACAATAACACAATAGCAGTCCTTGATTTTCCATATCTATTACAAATGAAAATGAAAAATAATCCATTAATTTTCAAGAAGTATTCAAAAAAAATTATCTCTTAGTTTGCAAGGAAACTGACTCTGGGAGTATGACTCTCCACCAAACTATATACATTTGCAACCACTGTTACTTGTAGTTATCACCCTGAGCTAGATTCTAGAGTCTGGGGGGGGGATTCTTTTTGTTGTGACCACACTCATGTTGCCAGATAAGTCATGAGGGACTCAAGAGGACCTCCTGCCTCAATCCCTACAATTTTTTTACCTCCTTCTTACCTGCATGGGGAGTCCATAGGTGCCCAACCTCACCCCCTCTTGCACATACAGTGTCTCACCCCCTCCTAGGGAGTCTAGAAACCATTGTACCAATCAAGGTAGTAACTAAGAACTGTAATCGAGCTTGTGTCTATTTCAACATTAGGATGGTCTCCTCCCAATTTGCTATAGGACTCCAGAGCAGCTCACTCAACCGTTAGCCTACAGGGAATCCCAAGTTGTTACAGGGCTCCAGATATTTCATTTCACCCAAAGCCTCTAGGGACGAAGATTCAATCCCCTTCTCTTCTATTCTCTTCATTTTTGCTTGCTAAAACCTTTTGTTGCACATTCACTTTTCGTACCCTCCTCAATCTTTTTTCCAAATGGAAGTAAAGCCTCTACTTTCCCCACAAAAGAGAGGTCTATGATTTCCCCTCATTTTTCCTACTCGAATCATTATTTTGCAGTATTTGAATGCTTCTCCCCCTAGGGGTTTGAGTCTCTCCCTCTCTCTGTCTTTTTTCTCCAAATGTTATCTCTTTCTACCCATTCTCTCCCTTAGGAGTCCAAGTCTCCTCTTTTACTATCACATACTTGTTGTTGCAACCCTTCATAAATTTTGTCCTCTTTTTCTTGTTGTATTTTCTCAAGAAATCATGGGTCTCAGTATTTTTCCTCGAACCATTTTATTTTAGGATCCAGTCCCTTTAATTCATGCACCATACATCCTTTAATGGTTGTCCTAAATTTCATCTTTCTTCTTTTCAAAAGAAACCATAACATCCCAACAAACAATTCTCCATCCCAAACTCTAGAATTTGTTCCCCATGACTCAGCCCCATTTGTTTCTTTTATTTCAAACATTGCAAATATTTACATCATTTTTTCAATGCAACTCATATGAGAACCTTAGATGAGGTTGTCACAGTCCCCTCCCCTTTGATGGAATACCGCCCTCAATATTCATTTACACCTATACAATGTTAGAATTAAATTGGTACACATATTGTTCCATGGAGATTTATACACATAGCTCTATAAGGTATTTACAATTATACACACTTGTTTTTAACCATAAAACAAGAAAAGGATAATTAGCTTTCATGGCATCAACCATTTCCCATGTGACCTTCTCTAGCCCAAAGTGCTTCCACTGCACCTTAACTTGCTCTATGACTCGATTACTGAGAATGAGACTCCTCCGACCTAGAATTTACATTGGTTATGGTTGTAAAACTCTCTCTGGTTCCACCTGTATCACAGACCAATCAATCACATGATTAGAATCTTGTACATATATTTTAAGTAAATAAACATGGAAAACATCATGAACTCTAAATTATGGAGGTAAAGCCAGTCGATATGCTGCTGTTCCAATCCTCTCAAGAATTTAAAATGGTCCAAAATACTGTGGTGCCAACTTGGCACATGTCCTCATTTTTAGGGAAATTTTCTTTGGCTTGATTCTCAAGTAGACATGTTCCCCCACTTGGAACTCTTTTTCCTCCCTATTCTTATATGCATGTCTTTTATGTTTGTCCTATGCCACTTTCATATTTTTCTTTATAATTCAAACTTGTTGTTACATATCCTTAAGCATATTAGGCCCTACATGCACTCTGTTAACTGGGTCTCTCTAGCTAATAGGAGTATTGTATTTCCTGCCATAAAATGCCTCAAAGGATCTCATCCTTATGGACTCTTGGTATCCATTATTGTATGATAATTCCACAAGTGGAAGATATTCTTCTCATTTTTTGGGATGATGCATCACATACTTCCTTAACATATCCTCAAGGATCTTATTAATCGTCTCTGTTTTCCCATTTGTTTGTGGATGATAGGCTTTACTGAATGCTAATTTTGTTCCCAATCCTGCAAATAATTCCTTCCAAAACTTGGAAGTAAAATTAGCATCTCTATCTGACACGAGCTTCTTAGGAATTCCATGTAGTATCACAATCTCCTTTAAGAATGTTTTTTCTATATAGCTAGAAACATTTTTTTATTTTACTGTGGAAAAATGAGCTACCTTGTTAAGGTTGTACACCACCACCATGATTGCATCATGTTGCTTGGAATTTTTTGTCAATCCTGTGATTAAATCCATAGATACTACCTCTAATTTCCATTCTAGAATAGGGATAGGATGCAACAATGATGTCAGGTGTTTGAATTTAGCCTTTACCTGTTGGAATTCCATGCATCTTGCTATGAAATATGCCACTTATTTCTTCATATTTGGTAAGTAATGGTACCTTTTGACAGATCTAGGGGTCTTTTGATACCATGGGTGGCCCGAGTAAGGATTAACATGGAATTTATTCATTATTAGCCTTTATATTTCATTTTTTTTAGGCACATTAATTCTTCCTTTAAACATAACTAAGTTATCCTTAGTGAGATGAGATCCTTAATCCTCACCTCTTTGATGAAAATTTTCTTTCAGTTGGTGGTACTTTTCTTACAGTTGTAAGACACTTTTGATTCTTTCTTCCAAATCTGTTGCATACATGGACTCTCCTTCTCAAGGAATCATAAAAATTTGTTTCCCTTTCCTTTTGCTTGCTTAACTCAAAGTCAAAATCATTGAGCATGGAAATCCATCTTTCTTGCCTAACATTCAAATTTGGTTGTCAAAATAAATACTTGAGTCCACTATGGCCCGAAATGAGCGTGAACTTCCTGCAAGGAGTTAGTGCCTCCAGATTTTCAAAGCATTCACTATAGCATCCAATTCTAAATCACGTGTCACATAATTTTCCTCATGTTTATTCAAATTTTTTGATTCAAAGCACATTATTTACCCTTCTTGCATTAAGACTCCACTCAATCCCTCACTACATGAATTTATACACACCACAAAATATTTATCCAAATCTATGATTCTTAGCACTGGTGCACTAGTGATAAATTGTTTCAAATGCTCAAATTTTTCTACAAATTATGCAAACCATTCAAATATTTTCCATGTCTCCTGCCAAGCTATAATGGGATGACCAATTTTGGATAAATCCCCAATACATCTCCTGTAGTATCCTACCAATCCCGTGAATGATCTAATATTATCCACATTATATGGATTTGGCCACTCCCTTATGGCTTTGATATTTTCAGGGTCAATTGATATGCCTTCCTTAAAGATGATGTGCCCTAGATAGTGTATCTATGACGGGAATAAGTCACACTTGTTGAGATTTTCATAGGGCTTATGTTCTCTCAACAGTTTTAACACAACATCCAAATGTTTTTCATGTTCTTCTTCTGTTTTTTAATAGATTAAAACGTCGTCAACAAACAATATGACAAAATTATCCAAGTATGGATGTAATAATTCATTCATCGAGCACATGAATGTGGTTGGGGCATTAGTGAGTCCAAAGGGTACCACTAAAAATTCATGCCCATATCTTTTTCTAAAGGAATTTTTATGGATATCATCCTCCTTAATTATCACTTGATGGTAGCGTGACCTTAAGTCAATTTTGGAGAAAATTTTTGCTCCACTTAACTGGTCAAAGAGATCATCAATCCTTGGTAATGGGTACCTATTCTTAATGATTAATTTATTTAGTTGTATGTAATGAATGCACAATAGAAATTTTTTGTATTTCTTATTTTCAAATAATACGGGTGCTCCCCAAGGAGACATGCTTGGCCTTATGTAACCCTTATCAAGAATCTCCTTCAGATGTAATTTGAGCTCAACAAATTGTGGTGTGGTCATTCTGTTAGTTTCCCGTAATTTGATAGATTGGTAGAGAAAATGCACAGGGTAACATCAGACCAGCCTTTGGAGTCCTAGGACCTAGCCTTCCTGGACTCAGAGAGGACTCTCTCTATTTTGTGAAAAGGATGTGAAATTGTTTGCTTCTAGGTTTTGATTTTAGGCTAGTTGCTAAGTGTAGGGTTTGTTGTTTGTTTTGGTTGGGTAAGATGATTAAGTAGAATAGGTGGAGTGAGAGGTCTTAAAATAATTGGGCTATGGAGTCTATGAAAGTCATGGATATCTCAATAGTGAAACAAGATGCATAGCAGGGCAAATCTAGCATGGTCAAATGGATATTTAAGGCATGTGTGGAGTGAAATGAACATTAAGTGGGTGAGCATAGTAGGTGTGTAAGGGCAATGAAGAATCCTTAAACAACTACTTTTAAACAAGACGGTCTCAAATATTGATCAACATAAGGACACAATCATAATATAGTGCAAAACAATAGATTTTTTATTATACTTAAGTAAACAAAGCATTCAAGATGAACAATTCAGTGAGCCATAGAAAGCAAGAAAACTATCTAACTTCTAGTGATTTCACCTTCAAGGTTTAGAAAACATACAAGATAACATATAGCTTTAATCAAGGAAGAGGGAACTCCTAAGCATCTATGATCAAGCTACAAACAAATTTAAGGCAACTTCTCAAGCATGGACAAAGGGCATGATCAGAACATGGCCTCTTTGGCTAAAACCTAACAAGTAGTACTTCAAAGAGAGATTCCAAAACAAAGTTTAAATAGAATCAATTAAGCAGGGCTAACCATAAAACATGTTTGAAAACTACTATATTGAACCATTCATGGAATAAAAAAGCATAGGAAGGTCTAAGAAGCAACTAATAATTTCTTAAACAAACCCAGCAACGGAAAACATAAAGACAATAAACAACAAGAAGGACTAAGGTGCCTCCAACAACATTTCTTAGCCTATACTCTTATGTTCTACAGAAACATAGAAGGATGGAAACATAATGAAAACATGAGAAAACAATAACATGAAAGAAAATAAATTCACCAATAATTAAGCTCAGGGATCCTGCAATTTATCCTCCTTCATCATCAATCAAAGCAAGCCATTCAGAAACTCCACAAGACCAATTTCTTCTTCAAAATCAAGAAAACCATGTATTGGTCTCAAAACTCATCAAATTCCAACATTTTACAATGAAACCCTCATGATCTATTTATCTTAGCAAGGGAAGGCAAAAACCCTAGATAGGGTTGGAAAATGTCAAAATCACTCATAAATTTCATAAATGCCCAAGAGACCATGCAAGGCCCAAGGCACAAAATATCCCATGAAATAAATGCCAAAATAACTTCTAGCACCTAATTCTAGAGTGATTTGAATTAAAAAACACTAAAATATGAAATGAGGGTGTTTTGTTGACTTTTGGCCAAAAACACATAGTGTTGTCTATAAGCGCAATGCCAAAATAGGTCCTTTTGCAACCAAGTTTTGGGGACCTTCTTGATGCTGGATTTTGCTACGTGATGGCCCATTGGAAAGCCTGTTGAGTCTTTTTTGTAGATATACCTTTAGTTTTCTAATTGAGCCTCTATAACCTGTCCAAAAATTCAAATTACCAACATTTCTCTGAGCGCAGTGCCAGGCTTGGAAATGAGGCAGAATGGTGAAAAATGAGGTGTTGTTTGACCTTTTGAGGGGTCAAAAATGATCCAAATGTTCTAAAAGTTTGTGAGAATAATGTACTAGGCATGAGAAATTCAAAAATGTAGAGTTTTACCTCTGAGGATGCCTGAGGGAAAAGCATAGCGCCAGTGGGGTTTGAGAGACTTATAGAGAATATTGTGCCAAAATTCCAAGTCTAGCTTGGCATTTTTATTCTTTTAGTGTCTGAATCTTGGCTTGGGCCTTCTTAAGTTTTTCCCTTGAAACTTGGTTTTTCCGGGCATAATGCTTATTCATCCTTCTTTGGAGGTCAAGATTCTTGTTGGCATTCTCCAATTTAGCCTCCAAGTGCATGTTGGATCTTTCCAACCAAGGTTCCCGATCCTGTGCTATCTCCATGGCCAACATTTCATCTAGGGGGAGTTGTTTTGCTAGGGCTTCTACTTGTTCTTTTTGATTTTATAATGCCTTATTTAACCCCATGGTTCTAGGCCTCCTCTTAGATTGACCTTACTCATCCTCACTCTCTTCATAAGTGCCCAAGAACTCTTCCAGTTTTACTTGTGCCCTTTGGGCTTATTTCTAGGCCTTAATGGCTCTAGCCTCATAGATAGAAATTATTTCTCCTAGTTGTCTGTTTTCCAAGTAAAGGGTATCAATCACACTTTTGGCTCTATTCAGATTGGCTTGGAGGTCTTCAATGAGTGAATTTTTGTTTTGGATGAGCAAGTTTGAGATCCTTGCCTCCTCCTCCTCATCACTGTCCACCTGAATGATTTCAAAATCCCTTTCTACCTTATGATCCTCTTCTTCTTCTACCTTTTGTTTACCCTTGTCTAGTGGCTGAGTTGAGGTAGATGGCATGGTCCCTTGCCTCTTGGAGGCAACAAACACTAGCCTTGGCCCTCTCTGGTATGTCCATGAAAGAGGTGTGATGGTTATTTTGTTGGTGTCTTTGTCGTGGCTGTGATCCTCATTAGGACTATTACCCTCTGCACTTTCTTCAATTTTATTTTGTTCATCATCAAGACTATTTTCTCTTTATCCTCTGCACTCTCATCATTGTCATTATCACTGAGGGGTTGATTGTTGTCATGAATTTCATGACAACTATCATGACTGTCATGAAAACTGTCATGACTGTCATGACTATTTTCTTCTTTGCTGTCCTTTTCATCACTGAGGCTTGCTTCAGTTTTTTCACTGCTGCCTTCATTTTTTGCATTGTCCTCACTATTATTATCTTTATCATTTTCATCTTCTTTCATGTCTTCATTATCTTTTATAGCTTCATCATCATTTTCTGTCTCTACCTCATCATTTTACTCTTCATTCTCTGCCTCTATGTCCTCAGTTTTATTGCTGACATCCTCTCCATTAATGCTCATTTCATTCTTATTGTCAACCTCCTCATATTCTTCATCATCATCTTCCATATTGTCACTGTTTTGTTCACTTTCATGCTCACTGTTTTCACCTTCATCGTTGTCATGCTCACTGCCCCTTTCTTCATCATCATTTCCTTCTTCTTCCTCATCATCTGCTTCTTCTTCACTTTGGAATGATTTATTGTCACTCTCACCTTCTTCATTTTGATTTGACTCATTATCATTATCTCCCTCATTTTCACTTAATTCATCATTGCCACTTCCTTCTTCATTTGATGCATCAAGAGAAGAATAGGAGGGGAGGTTTTCTTGAGGTGAGGGCACTTGTGTAGATGACGAGGGCAAGCTAGGTTGATGAGGGAACGATTTTCGAGGCATCAACAGGGAGCTATGGGCTTGTGAAGACTTCATGTGCTGTGAATACCTCCCAAGGTATGCCCTTCTGTTCCAACTGATGTAAACCCACCTTCTTGATCAAGGAATGGTGAAACAAACTTTGCATTTTTTGGGAAGGACTCCTTCTCCAGACCACAGAAGACATTTTTTCCATACTTCTATACAAGTATTAAGGCAAGTTGAGAATTTTGACCCTTGTGGAATGCATGAGTCTAACATGGTAGGAGTAAAGCCTGGAGTATCTACCCTCACAGGTAAATTACTTCATAATGACTTTCATCAAGGGTGCAAATCTTTGTTTGAGGTGTGAGAAAGGAAAAATTTCCTTGCAACCTTCTCTGTACCTAGTCTTGACAAATGGCTCATAATTGTTCTTGCCCAATTTGGCTTTCTTAAACCACTTTTATCCAACAGTAGGGATACTTGTAGCATTAGAGATGACATCTATTGATAGTTCAAAGTCCACTCCTGCAAGGCTTGATTGTTTGTTGTGCAGATTAAGAATGAAAAGCCTTGTAAGCTCTGGGTGGCTTTTCACTTGTTTGACTCTCTCACAAAATTGGAAGCACCCTAGATTCTGGAAACATGAGAGGATCATGGGAGATGAGGCGATATATACTATGCTCTGGGGTTCAAATATGTTCACTTTTCCTCCTTTGTGGTTTGGCCTCTGTCAATGCTGCTACTGTCTTCTGCCCCTGACATGGTAATTAGGGTTGTTTGTGGACAAACTTGGGCAAAAGGAGTAAAATGAAAATGATGGTAGGCAACTCTTTTCAAATGAGTGATGTAGAGGTGAGGTACATGACTAAGTGCCTTTGAGGTTGATGAAGGCTTTTACATGAAATGCAACTACCCTAATTCACTCCCCTTCACTGAAAATGGTTTGGAGATTTAAAACAGAGGACAACTTGTCATGATGACCTAGGGTTTGCAACCATTTAGGGTTTAGTCATTCATTTAACGACCAAAGGACTAAAAACACTTAAGAGGAAGAGAAATAGGGCACCTACCAGGTTTAGCTTTCTTGCAAGTCTTTGGAGGCGATTTGGAGGTGTCTCCCTTGACTCGGCAATTTTTTTGCAGTTTGGGAGAGTTTCTGCATCAGCACAATGACCTACCCATGCTGTTAGGTCACCCTCTAAGCACAACGTCGGGCGGGTCAGGCCTTCGTCTAAGCTTAGTGCCAGTGTTTAAAACAGGGTGTCATGCACTCTATGCGCAGCACTGACAAGGGAAATAGGTTGTCGGGTCGGCCTCTACATGCAACGTCGTGCCAGAAAATCGGTGAGTCGAGTCTTGGGCGTGTCGTTTTCACTTACACATAACGCCACCCTGTTCCCAAAATTCCACCCAGTGTATGCGCAATGCAGTATAAAAATTACACTGCGGAGACCTCTATTAGTGCAGCACTAGGGTATGTGAGCGTAGTGCCAGTGTCTACTCATAGCGCCAGTGACTCAGCCCAATTTTTCTCAGAAAACTTAGAAATTCCTCCAGAAGGGTTTTTCTCTTTTTTCAAATGACAAATGAGTTCAAAACATGATAACTAAGATGCCTTTATACTTTGAAAAATAAATCAAAATGAGAAAACCCACTTTTGTTAAGTTTTGGTCACTTTATCCTTTTGACTAATATTATTTTGACCTTTTTATAGGTGTTTTGAAAAGTTTTCAAGGCAATTCCTCTCCCTTTGGTGATGGCACCCTCTTACTGACCTTTGACAGTGATATAACCAATTTTTACAAAGATTATAAATCAGGCCTGCTATGTCTCTTCTTGGCCATTTCTGGTTTGTTGCAAATACCATGACACAGTTGCTTTGATCTCCTTTGTCATTGTTTGTATTTTGACAACTTCAGTTACTCAAAAATGAACTCATGCTCATGTCAGTGTTTTACCTTGTAACCCAAAACTATACTTTTATTCCTTTGACCCTTTGAAGGCAATTGTCTACATTTGAAAACTTGACCTCCCTCACCCTGATACTCTTTGCATTTCTTTACTTTTGATGTAGTGAAGCATTGTTAACTTGGAAAACTATGGATGTCATCTTCTGATATCTTCTTCAACCTTCTGCCTGTTGTCATCATGGAGATTCATAGTCTTTATTTTACCTTGTTTGCCTACCTTCCCAAAATGTTAGGTTTTTAGGGCTGTTACAGCAAAATAATTAGTGTTATCTTCTAAGTTCTGTATAGCCCTTTCAAGTTCATTCATTTCTATTCAGTTAACCTCACCTTTTTCCCTTCTTCATTTATAACTTATAAAATCCTTCAATTTGTGCTTGGTTGTGTTGATTTTCCTTTGTCCTTGTGGCCTTTTGCATTGGCTTTTTTCTTGGCAACACTATTTAGCCAATCAATCCTAAAAATCCTGATTCCCTTTAAACATAGGTCTGCTTCCTTTTCTTTGTTGTGGATTTTCTTTAGTGAGGAGCTGGCCTCTTACCTTACATATTTTTCTGCTGATAGCTATTTCAATCATTCCTGCATAAATTTTTAAGATGCATAGTTATACCTTTGCAAAATGTTGTCTAGACCAAGGAGGCCTTTCTTGAGGGATTTTTGATCTATTTTGGACAATCAAGTGCTGACCCTCCTTTCCATTTGATTTCATCTTCTTGGTGCATGTAAAGTAGTGATTTGGAACACCAAAACAATCCTATAACTTATGAAACCCTAAATGACCTAGTGGGAGGCTCTTTGGGCTGGTCTTTGGCTGAAAACTTGACTTGGGATCTTTAGGTGTAAAACAAAGCTCATTACAAACTTTATGCATTGCAGCTGATTTATCTAAAGAGCCTAGAGAGGTAACTTGAGACCACCAATGCTTGAGGTACTTGGTGAATAGGGGAAAAGGTTAGGTCACTTGTAAATCCAAGGTGGAAGTGGAAGGGTTGGGCAAGGAAAAACAGAGTGTTGGGGTCAAAGGTGTTAAAAAATGATGAATAGGTGGCATGAGCCCATGATGGGTCTTCTAGGAGTGATAGGCTTTCCATGACTTGATAGAGTAGTGAAATAGTGAAAAATTTATCCCAAGGATAATGAAGGCAGTGAGATTTCTAGAACTCACAATATTCATGAATTTTGTTTCTAGAAATCTTGGGTAAGAATTTAGTCATCTATAAAAAGGCAAAAATTATTGATGACTAACAGTGGCTCCACTTGGGGAGGGAAAATCCTTTTTAGGAGGTGTCCAGAACTTTAGATCTCTGGTTTTATGAATCCAATACCTCACCCATTGGGCATATTTTTCATTCTTTTCATTTGTTAATGCTTCTTTAAAGTTGTGACCTTAATAATATGAAAAACATGATTACCTCAACTTCACCTCTACCTACCCAACCTACTCACCTAACATTTTTTTTCCTTGGGTGCAGTTGAACTGGAAAAACCTTGACATTATTTTCTTTTGAAAGAAAAACAAACTATCTACTTCTACTCTTATCACTCCTAAGAGTTTAGATTATGTTAGTGAACTCTTTTGTTCTCTACTTAGACTATCTGACTGCCAAGATTAAGTTGTTTGGAAGACTTTATTCTCTAAGCTATTGACATGAAATTGAAAGCATAGTTTAAATCAGGATTAGGCAATATGACTTACCATGGGTTGTGGCATTAGGACAAGCTACACACAAACATTATTTTTGTACAAACAAAACTAGAAAAATAAGGGTTGTGATTTATCATTTGGTATGCATCCCCATCTTCCTCTTTGGTTCAATTTTGAGCATGTGGAACCAGTATATTTCATTCCTAATCTATCCTTTTTGACAAGTCAAGTTTGAATGATTTGACAAGCTCTCTTTCACTAACTTATCAACACAAAATTAAAAGCATGTTATACATGATTAGGCTATATGATTGAACAAGATTTTCCTTTTGAACAAGTAGTGGCATTAGGCTTGCACACTTTCAGTACTACTATTTTTTGGGTATGGGGCTGTACCTATTTCAAATATGCCCTCTTTTTCCTTTTTTCTTTGTTTTTGTCTTCTTTTTTTTATGATCTCTCATCATGCAATGTTATATACAATGAATGAAAGTTTGAAAACTAGGACTCTTGACAGAAATAGTGTTTGAGCATCCTGCCATTGACATGACCTCCAAATATTTCTTCTCCATCCAGTCCTTGTAAAAAGAAAACATTATGACCTCTAACTAACTGAATGAGATAAGGACCTTTCCATAAATTCTCAAATTTACCATGTTTACCTTTGTCCTCCCTCCTGGAATCTCATTTCAGCACTGTGTCTCCGATGTCAAAATTTTTGGCTTTAGTTCTTCTATCAAATATTTTCTTTATGTTTTCTTGCACTGCTTGAGTCTTGTTGTAAACTTCTTCATTTTTCTGCTGCAAATGATTGGTTTGGTTCATCCTTATTTGCATGTCATTTTCTTCTAATTTCACTTCTTGGAGAAGCTTTATCACTGGTACTCCCAAGGATGTTGGGAAAATGGCATCCATGCCATACACTAGTTTATAGGGAGAAATACCAATTGATTTCTTGGTGGTTAGTCTATCAGCCGATAGTGCATGTACTAGCTTGCCATGCCATGTTTTTTTATTCTATTATAGAAGCTTCTTGATGATATTGACCAAGCTTTTGTTAGAGGACTCAGCTAGCCCATTACCTTGAGGGTAATAAGCTATGGAATGTCCCAGTGTGATATGATATTTATAACAAAAGTCAACCATTCTTTTGGATGTAAAGGAAGTAGCATTATCTGTGATGATATTTCTAGGGAAACCAAATCTAGACAGGATGTTCGTCTCAAGAAATTTGATAATGACCGATTCGGTGGCATTCCTAGAGGGGATGGCTTCTATCCACTTGGTGAAGTAATCAGTAGTATTAAGTATCCACTTATGTTGGGCAGATGAGGTGGGGTGAATCTCTCCAATGAAGTTAAACCCCATTGTTGAAAAGGACCTTCAACAGCGATGTGATGCAAAGGAAAAGGTAAGAGTTTTTTCTTGCCATAAAAAATTTGGCACTTATGGCAAGTCATGACCAGTTTGTAGGTGTCATAAAAAAGAGTGGTCCAATAGTAGCCATCTCTAAGGATTTTTTTAGTTGTGGTTTTCCAGTAAAGGTGGCCTCCACATTCTCTCTCATGCAACTCATGCATGATTTTATCTGCATCATCCTCAAGCAAAAATTTAAGCAAAATGCCTAAAAAATTCTTCCAATATAACACTCCATCTAAAATGCAAAATTTCAAAGCTTTTTTGTTTCAAGAATCTAGATTTTGTCTTTGATAATGTAGGAGGAGCATTAAGATAGAAAATCACATATAGGATATTAGCATACCAAGATGAATTCAGAAATACTTCTTCAACATGGGGAGTTGTGCATTCTTCTTGTTCTTCTAAAACATCAACCATATTCATATATAATGCTTTGAAATTTGATTTAGCCATAATTTTTGCAAGTCCTTGTCCTTTAACTAGTTTAGTGGGTCTGATTTCTAAGTCATATTATGAGATAATAGCAATCCAGTTTCCCCTTTTACCATCGGGGTCCTGATTCAAAATATCTTTGACAACTATGTGTGGAACAAAAGCAATGATATGAGAATGTAAGATATAAACTCTAAATTATTTCAATGCCTTAATCAAGGCAAAGGCTTGTTTCTCCATGATGTTTTACTTTAAAGGAGCATCTCTAAGGGCTTTTTTGAAGAAGGCTATGGGTTGTTCTTGCCCCATCATGTTCTTTTGCAATAACACTGTAGCAACGATATGTTCAGATGCAAATGAGAAAATGTAGAAGTCTTTGGTAAAATTAGGACTGATTAGAACCAGTGTTTGGGTGAGTGCTAGTTTAGCTAGTTAAAAATATTGTTTAGTTTCCAAGGTCCATTTAACCCCTATCTCCTTTTTTATCATGTTTGTAATATTCCTCAAAATTTCAGCAAGTTTGGGGATGAACCTCCTCAAGAAGTTGATCTTCCCAATGAAGGATTGCAACTCCTTGATGTTTCTGGGATTCCCTCTTCAGATATGATGTGGCGTAGGAGATTTCCTTCCTGGAGACCAAAATTTGTTTTCTTGGAATTCAAGGATAGGCCATACTTCCTACACTTTTCAAAAAAATTCCTCAAGTGAATTAAGTGCTCTTCATCATTCTTATAGTAAACAATGATGTCATCAAGGTAAATGACTATAAAGTAGCCTATGTATTCTGAAAAATCTATGTCTATGGCCCTTTGGAAAGTGGCCCCCACATTCATCAACCCAAATGGCATTTTAACATACATGAATGTACCCCAAGTTGTCGTGAAGGCAGTTTTGTGTTGATCACTTAGAAATAATAGCACTTGGTTGTAACCGGAAAAGCCATCAAGTAGTGAGATCCTCTTAGAGCCAACTACCTTTTGAAGTATGTGATCCATTTTAGGCAAGGGGTAGTTATCTTTTAGGGAGGCTTTGTTCAGATTTCTAAAGTCAGTGCAAAGACTAATCTCCCGGGTCTTCTTCCTAACTGACACAAGGTTGGAAACCCACTCTGAGTATCTAATGGGAACTATGATCTCGACATCATACATCTTTTTAATCTCTTTCTCAACTAAAGGTAGTAAGACATGATTTATTCTCCTCAACTTTTGTTTGAAAGGTTTTTTATTTTCCTTAAGAGGAATTTATGTTGAATAATTCTTGTGTCATATGATTTCAAATCCTTATACCCTCATGCAAACACATCTTTAAACTCTTGAAAAAGCTCAATATATTTCAGTTTTATGCGAGGAGGAAGATTTTTGGAGAGTTTGATCATTTTGGGTTCTTTTAGGTTGCTTATGTTATACTCCTCTACATCATTCTCGGTGGATTCTATCTTTGGTTCTTTAGCCACATCATTAAAGTCGAAAAACTCTTCTAATGGTGCAAGTCTCCTTGGTAATGTATCATCTTTACATTGTAAGACCTCAAGGTCCCTTTGGTCTAGATCCTCAAACAATTCTGCCTCACAAGGATGTGAAATCAGATTTATATCAGCAGTAGAGGACAACTCTGTTTTATGGGCTTGTTCTTCAGCAAAAACACCTTCATCATGCTCTAGGCTTGGTCTTGTTCTAGTAAATTCATTCCTAGATTGCAAAAAGTCATAAATTTGTTCATCACCCTCAAACACTTGCCAATGTCTTTTTTTGTCAAGTATTGTGGGCCAGTTTTTTACTTTGACAGTGTATTGTTCAGTTGCATGGGTATTTGGCAATTACAGGCAGCAAAGGCAAGCTCATTGGTAAGGTATTTTTGGGCTCTAGGGATGAAAATGAGCTGATATTTCTCAAAGGTTTTGATAAGATCTAGGGTAGAATTTCTATATTCTCTCAATCTTGGGTTCTTTGTTGAATAGTCACCTTTGAAAAACTCTAAATCTCCTTGGGCAAAGATTTTATCAGCTCCTAAGTCTTTTAGCAAATGCAAGCCAAGGAGAAGAGCCTCATATTCTGCAATGTTATTAGTGCACTGGAAATCTAGTTTCTATGAATAGCCTTCATTTGTGTTATGTATCCAGATACAAGCTCTTGAACTTGCTTTACCACAAGAGCCATCAAATCTTATGTTCCAAAGTGTTTCTAGTTCATGTTCACCATTATGTTGTTGTTCAGGGCTACTAGAGTTTTGGATGATATGTTCTTCATTTCAGGATAGTTTTAACTATTCTGTTGGGCCTAGATCTTTGTCATTTTCATTCACTTGTTCACCAATGTAATTTTCATTATACAAGATGAATGAGTCTAAGTCCAAATGAAAGAAATAAACAGGGGTGTTGTTTGGCATATCTAGGCTACTTACCATATACTTCATGTGGGACTCTCGGTATAACCTCCTGGTTTGATTAAGACATGGATAATAGCATATAACATGTCAAGTTGGAGGTTCCCCTAAATCTTGGCTCCCCAAGATCTGGATAAAAGCATGCCATACTTAGGGGAAATGTCAGCAACAACTATGTCCATGACTAGGTTCTTAGCAGGTATTTGTGATAGATTGACACAAACATCCTTGATTAGGCCTAGGAACTTGACTCTAATCGAATTGAATGAGTACAAGTCTTTGTAAGGTTTAGTAATTTATAGGCCTAATCTCTCCATCACAACTTTAGGCATGAGTTTGTGAGAGGCACCGGAGTCGAGCATGGAATTATGCAAGATTTTGTCATGTATGTTTAATATAACATAGAAAGGGGGAATGGATCCTTCTTGGTACTTTCCTTCTACTTCAAGACCAAACAACAACTCTGGTTTATCATCTGTCAAGTTTAAAGTATCAGTATCATTTCCCATGTTTAATACTTTCAGAACTTGGGACCTATATATGTCTTGGGTTATTAGTTTAGTGACAGGCATGATGATCTTGATTTTCACAATCTCTCCCTCAAAACTGAAAGGCACTTGTGTTTTAGACATATTTACATCAATCTTATCAGCCATAATTTTTTCTACAAGTTTAATTTTCTGATTCTATTTTGGGATTTTGGAAAAATTAGTTTTCTCAGGGCCACTAATAGAGGCACTAGGGTAGCTTGTGTCACCACTTGGTTGGCTGATTTTTTCTTTGTTTGGATCCGCTTTCTTAGCCATGGTGTTAGTAATGTTTTTTGTCTTCTTAGGAGTGTTTTTAGGTGTTTTCCTAACATCATTGTCTTATTTGTTCTTTTTGGATTTTTCTTGATCCTTTTTTCTCCTAAGGTTGTATTGCCTATGGACTTCCATTATGGCATTTTAAAATCCCAATTGTAGTCTTTAGAATCTTCATAATTTGTTTCAGTTTGGTCTGAGGAAAAGAAACCTTGTTCTTCTCCAGTGAGAAAAATATCACCCTCATTATCAGAACCTATTAAGTTTACATGCCTTTCTTCAGGTTCTTCATTCTCTCTTCCCTCTTCATCTACATAATTGTCTTGGAAAGGAGGCCTAATTTGTTGGTAATTGTCTCTTGGTCTGTTTTGAGGAGGGTCTCTTCTGAAATTTGGATTCCTATTTCTGTTTTGGGGATTTTCTTGGTTTTCCCTAGGAGGTACTCTTTCATTTAGGTTTATCCTCTCTATCATTATCTCCATTGTTCTCATTAGGCTGTCCATTTTGGCATCGGATGAGGAGGTTGAGGCTATGGTTTCATCTTTGTAAGTGACTCTTTTTTCCGACCTCGTCCTTTCTCTCTTTTTAATAAAGTTGGCCTCTGCACTCACAGCCCCTCTTTGCATTTCTTCTAAAGTTGTGGGGTCTCTCTCCCTCAATTGGAAGGTCATGTCTGGATCAAATCCTTCTGGAAAATTTACTAGTGCTAGGACTTGTGGGGGTTTCATGTGAGGTGGGAGGGAATTGTAGACACTGTTAAACCTGGTGCAATAATCTTGTACACTTTCCCCTACATTCCTCTTAAGATTTTTATATTAAGAAAGGATTTGAAGGGGATTTTTCTTGATTTCCCACTTGTTTATAAATTTTTGGTAAAGGGAAGGGAGATCATGTATGGTGTTAGGAGTTAATGCTTTGAACCATTTTTTGGCTTCTCCTCCTAATATTTGTGCAAAGATCCTCATTTTAATGGTTTCTTCTTCTATTTCCATATAGTCAAAGGCATCATTCATTCCGTCTACATGTTGTTGGGCAGTGGTTGAGTCAGCTCCTGTGAAATGAGGGATCTTGGATTGGTAGTAATTTAGCAAAGGTACTAGAGGTTGTGGTAAAACCAGTGGGGAATATCAAGCTGCCATGATGGGAGATAATGGAGGATTTACAAGAGGAGGGTTTGTGAGAGGAGGCATAGGATGAAGTACTTGGACCAAAAAATTGATTTTGAGCAGATTTGGTATGGAAAGAGCTAAAGTGATGGAGAAGTTGAAAGTCAGGTGGAGTAGAAGGAGAGGCTTCTCTACTAGAACTCTATTGTAAATCTATGGGCTCAAGGTCAATCTGGTCAATATCACTTTGTGACTTGGTTCTGAAAAGGTGCTTTGTATGGTGCAAGTCAAACTGGGGATCTTGCAAGGCTGTAAGATGTTTAGGGACAGAGATTTCTCTATGAATGGTCCTAACAGTAGTTAAGTTTCTAGTTTTAGAAGTTTGCCACAAAATATTTTCTAGGTCATCAACTATGGTGGGAGGGTTTGGGTCCAGATGAGATCTGGTATTGATCCTTTGTGTAGCCATATTTCAAATTCAAAATGTATAGAGGCTGAAAGTTTATAACTGTTTTTCGGAAGGCTGACCTCTCTTAGAGTTTTCTAAACTCACACAGTGTATAACTAGGCTTCTAGACTTCTCAGGGCTGATTTGACACAATCCCAGGGAGTCTAATGAGAACTAGTGAAGAAATAGGCCTATTGGAGGCTCTTGGAGTTGCCAGGTGGATGTTTTTAGTTGTTTTTAGGATGTGTGTGTATGGTCCACTGCCAATACTGACAAAAACCAATCTAGGGATGTTTTTGGGATTTTCCGAGTTCTTTTAGGGATATTAAGATTGTCACTAACTCAAAGGTCCCATCATGATCACCATTATGTTAGTGATAGTGATGAGGTGGCTATAAATCAATGGATACTCTTTAACAAGGGTTTCTATTAAAGTCTTAAGGGGTACTTAGATTGTCACTGACTCAGAAGGTCCCACCATGATTGCCATTATGTTAATTTCCCGTGATTTGATAGATTGGTAGACCAAATGCACAGGGTAACATCATACCAGTATTTGGAGTCCTAGGACCTAGCCTTCCTGGACTCAAAGAGGGCTCTCTCTATTTTGTGCAAAGGATGTGAAATTGTTTGCTTCTAGGGTTTTGATTTTAGGCTAGTTGTTAAGTGTAGGGTTTGTTGTTTGTTTTGGTTGGGTAAGATGATTACGTAGAATAGGTGGAGTGAGATGTCTTCAAATCATTGGGCTATGGAGTCTATGAAAGTCATGGATATCTCAAAAATGAAACAAGATGCATAGCAGGGAAAATCTAGCATGGTCAAATGGATCTTTAAGGCATGTGTGGAGTGAAATGAACATTAAGTGGGTGAGCATAGTAGGTGTGTAAGGGAAGTGAAGAATCCTTAAACAAGTACTTTTAAACAAGATGGTCTCAAATACTGATCAACATAAGGACATAATCATATGATAGTGCAAAACAATAGCTTTTTTATTACACTTAAGTAAACAAAGCATTGAAGATGAACAATTCAATGAGCCATAGAAAGCAAGAAAACTATCTAACTTCTAGTTATTTCACCTTCAAGGTTTAGAAAAAATACAAGATAACATATAGATTTAATCAAGGAAGAGGGAAATCCTAAGCATATATGATAAAGCTACAAAGAACTTTAAGGAAACTTCTCAAGCATGGACAAAGGGCATGATCAAAACATGGTCTCTTTGGCTAAAACCTAACACGTAGTACTTCAAAGAGAGATTCCAAAACAGAGTTTAAATAGCATCAAATAAGTAGGGATAACCATAAAACATGTTTGAAAACTACTATATTTAACCATTCATGGAATAAAAAAGCATAGGAAGGTCTAAGAAGCAACTAAGAATTTCTTAAACAAACCCAACAGCGAAAAACATAAAGACAATAGACAACAGGAAAGACTAAGGTGCCTCCAACAACATTTCTTAGCTTATATTCTTCTGTTCTACTACAACTTAGAAGGATGGAAACATAATGAAAACATGATAAAACAATAACATGAAAGAGAATCCCTTCACCAATAACCAATCTCAGGGACCGTGCAAGCTATCCTTCTTCATCATCAATCGAAGCAAGCCATTCAAAAACTCCACAAGACCAATTTCTTCTTCAAACTCAAGAAAACCGTGTATTTCTATCAAAACACATCAAATGCCAAAATTTTAAAATGAAATCCTCATGCTCTATTTATATTAGCAAGGAAAGGAAAAAACCCTAGATAGGGTTGGAAAATGTCAAAATCACTCATAAATGTCATAAATGCCTAAGAGACCATGCAAGGCCCAAGGCACAAAATATCCCATGAAATAAATGCCAAAATAACTTCTAGCACCTAATTCTAGAGTGATTCGCCTTAATAAACACTAAAATGTGATTTTTCAATAAATGAGTGTGTTTTGTTGACTTTTGGCCAAAAACACACAGTGTTGTCTATAAGCGCAATGCCAAAATAGGTTACAACCAATTTTCGGGGACCTTCCCAATGTCGGATTTTACTCCGTGATGGCCCGTTGGAAAGCCTACTGAGTCTTATTTCTAGATATACCTTTATTTTTATGATGACCCTATATAACCTGTCAAAAAATTCAAATTCCCAACACTTCTCCGTGCGCAACGCCATGTCTGAAAAGGAGGCAGAATGGTGAAAAATGAGGTGTTTTTTGACCTTTTGAGGGGTAAAAAATGCTCCAAATGTTCTAAAATTTTGTGAGAATAATTTAATAGGCATGAGAAATAAAAAAGTGTAGAGTTTTCCCTCTGAGGTTGTCTGAGAGAAAAGCGTAGCACCAGTGGCGTTGCACTTACAGGCCTCAAAATTCTCAAAAAACAAAAACTTGTCCAAATTTCTTCAAAATTGGTGGATGTCTCCCTCATGGGGTTTGAGAGACCTATAGAGAAGCTTGTACCAAAATTCAAAGTCTAGCTTAGCCTTTTTCTTCATTTAGTTCCTGAATCTTGGCTTGGGCCTTCTTCAGTTTGGCCCTTGCAACTTGGTTTCTTCAGGCATAATGCTTAGCCACCATTCTTTGGAGGTCAAGATTCTTGTTGGCCTTCTCCAATTTAGCCTCCAATTGCATGTTGGCTCTTTCCAACCAAGGTTCCCAATCCTATGCTATCTCCATGGCCAACAGTTCATCTAGGGGGAGCCGTTCTGCTAGGGATGCTTCTTGTTCTTTTTGCTTTGCCAATGCCTTCTTTAACCCCATGGTTCTAAGCCTCCTCTTAGATTGACCTTCCTCATCCTCACTCTCTTCATAAGTGCCCATGAACTCTTCCAGTTTCACCTGTGCCCTTTGGGCTTCTTTCCAGGCCTTAATGGCTCTAGCCTTATAGATAGCAACTCTTGCTCCTAGCTACCTATTTTCCAATTCAAGGGTATCAATCACACTTTCAGATCTATTCAGATTGGCTTATAGGTATTCAATGAGTGAATTTTTGTTTTGGATGAGAAATTTTGAGATCCTTGCCTCCTCCTCCTCATCACTTTCCAACTGAATGATTTCAAAATCCCTTTCTACCCCATGATCCTCTTCTTCTACCTTTTGTTTGCCCTTATCTAGTCGCTGAGTTGAGGTAGATGGCATGGTCCCTTGCCTCTTGGAGGTAGAAAAAACTAGCCTTGGCCCTCTCTGGTATGTGCATGAAAGAGGTGTGATGGTGATTTTGTTGGTGTATTTGTCATGGTTGTGATCCTCATTAGGAATATTACCCTCTGCACTTTCTTCACTTTTATTTTGTTCATCATTAGGACTGTTTTCCTCTTTATCCTCTGCAATGTCATCATTTTCATTATCACTGAGGGGCTTATTTTTGTCATGACTGTCATGACTATTTTCTTCTTTGATGTCCTTTTCATCACTGAGGCTTGCTTCATTTTTTCACTGTTGCCTTCATTTTCTTCATTTTCCTCACTGTTATTATCTTTATCATTTTCATCTTCTTTCATGTCTTCATTATCTCTCATAGCTCAATCATCATTTTATATCTCTGCCTCATCATTTTCCTCTTCATTCTCTGCCTTTGTGTCCTCTGTTTTATTGCTGACATCGTCTCCATCAATGCTCATTCCATTCTTACTGTCAACCTCCTCATCTTCTTCATCGTCCTCTTGCATATTTTCATTGTTTTTTTCACTTTCATGCTCACTATTTTCACCTTCATCACTATCATGCTCACTTCCCCTTTCTTCATCATCATTTCCTTCTTCTTCCTCATCATTTTCCTCTACCTCATCATTTGCTTCTTCTTCACTTTGGACTGATTTATTATCACTCTCACCTTCTTCATTTTGATTTGACTCATTATCATTATCTCCCTCATTTTCACTTAATTCATCATTGCCACTTCCTTCTTCATTTGATGCATCAAGAGAAGGAGAGGAGGGGAGGTTTTCTTGAGGTGAGGGCACTTGTGTAGATGATGAGGGAAAGCTAGGTTGATGAGGGAGATGTGGGCTTGTGAAGACTTCATGTGCTATGAATACCTCCCAAGGTATGCCCTTATATTCCGACTGATGTAAAACCAGCATCTTGATCAAGGAATGGTGAAACAAACTTTTCATTTGTTGGGAATGACTCCTTCTCTGGACCACATAAGACATTTTGTCCATAATTCTATACAAGTAGTAAGGCAAGTTGAGCATTTTGACCCTTGTGAAATGCATGAGGAGTCTAACATGGTAGGAGTAAATCCTAGAGTACCTACCCTCATAGGTAAAGTACTTCATAATAACTTTCATCAAGGGTGAAAATCTTTGTTTGAGGTGTGAGAAAGGAAAAATTGCCTTGCATCCTTCTTTGTACCTAGTCTTGACAAATGGCTCATAATAGTTCTTGCCCAATTTAGCTTTCTTTAACCACTTTTCTCCAACAACAGGGATACCTGTAGCATTAGAGATGGCATATGTTGATAGTTCAAATTCCACTCCTGCAAGGCTTGATTTTTTGTTGTGCAGGTTAAGAATGAAAAGCTTTGTAAGCTCTGGGTGGCTTTGCACTTGTTTTACTCTCTCAAAAAATTGGAAGCACCCTAAATGTTGGAAACATGAGAGGATCATGGGAGATGAGGTGATATCTACTATGCTCTGGGGTTAAAATCTGTTCATTTTTCCTCCTTTGTGGTTTGGCCTCATAGGCCCTTGGCCTCTATCATTGTTGCTACTATCTTTTTCCCTTGACATGGTAATTAGGGATGTTTTTGAACAAACTTCGGCAAAAGGAGTAAAACAAAAATGATGGTAGGTAACACTTTTCAAAAGAGTGATGTAGAGGTGAGGTATATGACTGAGTTCCTTTGAGGTTGATGAAGGTTTTTACATGAAATTCAACTACCCTAATTCACTCCCCTTCACCAAAAATGGTTTGGAGGTTTAAAACAGAGGATAACTTGTCATGATGACCTAGGGTTTGAAACCATTTAGGGTTCAGTCATTCATTTAATGAAAAAAGGACTAAAAACACTTGAGAGGAGGAGAAACAGGGCACCTACCAGGGTTAGCTTGCTTGCAAGTCCTTGGAGGCGATTTGGATGTGTCTCCCTTGACTCCTTGGAAATTTTTTTCCAGTTTGGGAGAGTTTCTGCATTAGTGCAGCACTGTGCCGACACTGTCGGGTTGCCCTATGAGTGCAGCACCAGGTGGGTAAGGCCTCCGTCTGAGCATAGAACCAGTGTTTAAAAGAGGGTTTCATGCACTCTATGTGTAGCGCCAACAAGGGACACGGGCTGTTGGGTCAACCTCTGCATGCAGCGCCATGCTGCAAAACCGATGAGTTCGGTCCTAGGCGTGTCGTTTTCACCTACGCATAGCACCAACCTATTCGCGCAGTGCCACCTAATGTATGCGCAACGCAGTATAAAAATTACACTGTGGAGACCTCTATTAGTGCAGCGCCAGTGTTTGTGAGCACAACGCCAGTGTCTGTGCATAGCGCTAGTGACTTGGCCCAGTTTTTCTCAGAAAAATCAGAATTTCCTCCATAAGGTTTTTTCTCTTTTTGAAAATGACAAATCATTTCAAAACATGATAAATGAGATTTCTTTATACTTTGAAAAATAAATCAAAATTAGAAAACCCACTTTTGTTAAGTTTTGGTCACTTTATCCTTTTGACTAATATTCTTTTGACCTTTTTGCAGGTGTTTTGAAAACTTTTCAAGGAAATTCCTCTCCCTTTGGTGATGGCACCCTCTTACTGACCTTTGACAGTGATATAACCAATTTTGACAAAGATTATAAATCAAGCCTGCTATGTCTCTTCTTGGCCATTTCTAGTTTGTTATAGATGCCATGACACAATTTCTTTGGTCTCCTTTGTCATTGTTTGGATTTTGACAACTTCAGTTACTCAACAATGAGTTCATGCTCATGTCATTTTTTTACCTTATAACCCAAAACTATACTTTTATTCCTTTGACTCTTTGAAGTAAATTGTCTGCATTTTAAAACTTGACCTCCCTCACCCTGATACTCTTTGCATTTCTTTCCTTTTGATGCAGTGAAGCACTGTTACCTTGGCAAACTATGGAGGTCACCTTCTGATATCTTCTTCAACCTTCTGCCTATTGTCATCATGGAGATTCATAGTCTTTATTTCACCTTGTTTGCCTACCCTCACAAAATCTTAGGTTTTTAGGGCTGTTAGAGAAAAATAATTAGTGTTGTCTTCTAAGTTATATATAGCCCTTTCAAGTTCATTAATTTCTATTCATTTCACCTCACATTTTTCCCTTCTTCATTTATAACTTCTAAAAATCTTCAATTTGTGCTTGGTTGTGTTGATGTGACTTTGTCCTTGTGGCCTTTTGCATTGGCTTTTTCCTTGGCAACACTGTTTAGCCAATCAGTCCTAAAAACCTTGATTCCCTTTAAACATAGGCCTACTTCCTTTTCTTTGCTGTGGATTTTCTTTAGTGAGGAGCTAGCCTCTTACCTTACCTATTTTTTTGTTGATAGCTATCTCACTCATTCTTGTAGAAATGTTTAAGATGCACAATTATACCTTTGCAGAATGCTGTCTAGACCAAGGAGGCCTTTCTTGAGGGATTTTTGATCTATTTTGTACAATCAAGTGCTGACCCTCCTTTCCATTTGATTTCATATTCTTGGCACATGTAAAGCATTCATTTAGAACACCAAAACAATCCTATAACCTATGAAACCCTAAATGACCTAGTGGGAGGCTCTTTGGGCTGGTGTTTGGCTGAAAACTTGACTTGGGGTCTTTAGGTGTAAAACAGAGATTATGAAAAACTTTATGCATTGCAGCTGATTTATATAAAGAGCCTAGAGAGGTAGCTTGAGACCACCAATGCTTGAGGCACTTGGTGAATAAGGGAAAAGGTTAGGCCACTTGGAAATCCAAGATGGAAGTGGAAGGGTTAGGCAAGGAAAAACAGAGTGTTGGGGTCAAAGGTGGCAAAAAATGATGAATATGGGTGGCATGAGCCCATGATGGGTCTTCTGGAAGTGATAGGCTGGCCATGACTTGATAGAGTAGTGAAATAGTGAAAAAATTATCCTAAGGATAATGAAGGCAGTGAGATTTCTAGAACCCACAATATTCATGAATTTTGTTTCTAGAAATCTAGGATAAGCATTTAGTCATCTATAAAAAGGCAAAAATTACTGATGACTAACACATTCTATATGGAGCCTTGGATGTTGGTGTTGCTCTTGGCACTAGTTTGATAGAGAAATTTATCTTTGTGTGAAGAGGTAATCCAGGAACCTCCATTGGAAAAACATTTCCATATTGTTTCAAAAGAAGGTACTTATGAAGTAATTCAACCCTTTGTCATTTGATCTTCTACCAGCTTCCTCACTCTGGAAAAATTGTACTGCAAAAAACATGTATCTTTTTCTATTGTTGCATTTGTCTTGCATGCCAGTGATCAATCTTACTGATATGGGTTTCATTTTTCCTTGCAACACTCTTTTTGTTCCTTGCTCATCCAGGAATTCTATTTCTTTCTCATGGAAACTTTACCTTGGTCTGGTGTAGGTACAACCAGTCCATTCCCAATAATGATTCATACCCACCCAATGATAACACATTCAAGTGGGTTATCATGGGATTACAACTGAGCTAAATTGCACACGACTTTACCCAATGGTTGATTCTTCTCCTCGTGCTTGTTGACAGTTGAACCAACCAAGGTTCTTGATGCAACTCCTTTTCTAGTCCAAACTTATCCATAATTTTTGGACTAATATAACTATAATTGGAATGTGGATAAATCAAAATGGAAATGATTTGTTTTTGTATCTTACCTTCCATCTAAATAATGGACGACTGGTGATATGCTTGGAGATTTCCCACTGCTACATAAACTCTAGGCATAATTCGAGATCCTTCGCCCACTGCGCTTTCCTCTTGAGTGTTGTAGATTTTAGGTCCAAAATTCTTCTAACATGGGAAATCTCTTCTCTTATGATCCCCACCACAGGCCCAACACTTGAGTGGTTATAAACCTTCAAACCTAGGTTGTGTTGTTGTTGGTTTTTGCACATGTTTCTTGTTAGCAACATTGGGATTTTGCTATAAAAAAATTGTGTCTGAGTTGGGTGCCTTACTTTCCTCGTCTCTAGGTTTTTATTGGGATAAATATTATTATTTTCATCATTTTTATTGGCTTGCCAGCTACTCCTAATCTTAGTTCTATGTTTTTCTTTCTCATAACAGTGTGTTAATTTCTTGTTAGTATCGTTTAAGTTTTGAGGTTCCAACAATTCGATTTTATCTCTGAATGCCATAGGAAGCTTTTTGATAAACCTTTCAATATTAGCTTTCTCATCCTTGATATATGGTACATACCTCAACAATTCCAAAAATTTTGTGACATACTTATCACTAGTTAACTGACCCATTTTGATTTCATAAAACCCTTTTTTTTTCTATCATAATACCACTCAAGCAGGTATTGAAGAGATTTTCAAAATTTCCCCATGTTAGATCCTTCTCAGAAATGGATCCAAAATTCTTCAAGTCTTCCCGCCATATGTCACATTTCCATTTCAAACTTCACGTGGAAATCGTAGCCTTCATATTCTCAAAATAGTCATGTATTTTGAAAAATATCTTGATTCCCAATAACCATGTTTATGCATCCTCTTCACTATTCATATCCCCATCAAATGTATGTGGCTTTTCCTTCTTAAACTCTTTAGGAATATGCTCCTTTTCCTTTTCCTTGATTATTGAGGGATGGTGATGTCAAGTATGGTGATGACTCTGGGCAACCATTTTAGATGGTATGTTGTAGTACTGCACCTTCGTGTTGGTCCCTTATATTCAAGTGCTCAAGCATTCACCTCTTGGAATAGTTTTCTCACTTCCTTTCATGTCACTTTTCCTAGACCTGCCACCATATACTCCATTGGTGTTTTTTTTCATTTCTTGAAGGCTTTTTATATCTTTGTGACTCGCCCTTCTCTTATATTTCCTTTTCCTCTGCCAATCCGAGAGACTTTGTAGGATGACGATTTCCTTTCTTGGGATCATACTAACCTCTCACTATCAAAATTAAAGCTTTTCAACTTATCCCTTATACTTCTCAATATTTTCATTGAGTATGGGGAATGACTCCCCACCCCCCTCCTCCCCCCCCTTGGTCGACTAATCTCTCCCCTTATTTAGTTCTGACCTGATCACTTCCATGTTGTGATTGATCAGAGCTATATTCAACCATTCTGGTCCTCATCACCGGGACTTATTTTGTTTAATTTTTCATGTGATGTGTTATCAATCACACACATTATTATACATTTCAAAAAAAAGATAAGTCAACTCAGGGTTATGATTTACTATGGAGTCTTATCTTGCGACAAAACGATCATGTTAGTGCGTCAACACACTTATAGGCCATATGCATCAATCATTCAATATTTTCATCATGATAATAAAATAAAAAAACATGTATATGACCTATGACCATGAAATTAAATAATATGACCACAATCTTATTCTCATATAACTTTCATTAATTCCATATTACCAGTAAATCGGGGACGTAAGTTAATTTTAGTTTTAACATTAGACAGTTACTTCATCAAATACTTTCCTCCATTTTTTTTTCACTTGCTAATGATGAAGCCCATCCAATCCATATTTTAAATTGGGTTTTGATACCACTCTATAAATGACCCCTTACTTTACCTAGGTAAGAGAGTCGTTACTGGCGAATTTGATCCCCATTGTCTGGTCATGGAAACGAGACTAGGAGGGTCACACCTTCGGTTTCCTTTTTTCCCCTTTCATTCACTTATATGCATTTCCTTATTTCCCTTTCTTGCACACAAATAACGGAAGTCACAAATTCCATGCAGCCATGCAATGGTTCACGACGGGCTCGTCCAACCAACAAGTGAGAGGATGGTCGGGACATTGTTATATAGTATTTTTCCGCACTCCAATTTGTGTCACCATGCCACTAGCGTCACAAAATATGTTCTCCATCAAACATGCCTAGAACATCCCTGAATAAGTGAAATAAGAATTGATTTAAAAAGAGTTTGGAAAGCTTGTCAAAAATTATGTTTTACAAGCCCAACACACTCTACACCGCTATTGATCCATGCTTGTCACCTTTTGTAAAAAATGTGTCTAGTGTTGGCAACACGACATTTGTCAGTTAGATATGTGTTGGACCTCTTCAGGAAATTTTCCAAAAAATGGAGGAGAATCTTCCCTTACTAGAAGCCTCAAGAACAGCGATGTGGTTTCAAGTTGTTGAGGACAGGAGAAAGACCTCCATTTCATGGCCATCGATCCTCTTTCCATGGATATTTCCCTTAAGATGTGGAACTTCTCCCACCTTTTATGGATCCTCAACTCCCTCTCCTTCCCTATAAATGAAACCCCTACCATCCACTCTTGGTTGGTTTCCATCCTATGAGCTTAAGCATGCCCAATTGTTTCCCATGTGTGAAGGAGGAAGTTGTTTGAAGTGTTGAGGCTAGGACTTGGAGTCTCACCTAAAGGAGCCATCCAACATCAAGGCTTATGGTTGTATTGCTCCCTTTATCATTCTAGTAATAATACATTATTTGTTTCCTTTCCATAAATGAGTCTATTATTGCATGTTTATTATAGTGCTCCTTGATCTGCTACATAGCTTTTACTAGAGATTGTTATGATTTTTATTCATTTTTTGTCTCCACTTGTTCTTCCTTATAGGCATTCGACTTCACCAATGGAGAGGAGATCGTGAGCGCAGAAGCGAAAGAAGAAAGAATAAAATAAAAAGTAAGAACTAGCATGAGAAAGAGGTAGGACATCTATCCTCCTTCATGTTTTTCTAGTATAAGTTAGGAAAGGTTGCATATATGCATCTCGTTTGTTGCTATATCCTCTCATTACGACTAGAGGGATCACTTCTGTCCGCAGAAGGGATTTCCTGCACAACAAAATGGTGTCTCCATTGGGGAGCCATTAAACCTTCAATCCCCCTTGTCTTTTCGGTATCTTTTATTAGTTTGGCCAACCACCTTATAGTCCATAATTTTGATTTTTTATAAGTTTGTGTTCTGAGTAGTCTAGTCTTTAGAGTGTTGAATCTAGATTTATTTTCATTTTTTATTCTTTTACTAAGATTTCGTCGCCTAACGTGTTTTCTCTGGAAACAGAGCATTTTCAACGCATTTTTCACTTTGAATAATCATGCTTAACTCCCTGGTTACCATTTTCTACCCGCGCTGGTCTTTAAAAGTGAATTTTTTTAGGTTTTGTTGACTGAAAGTCTGGAATGTTTTGATATCTGGAGTCTTCTTTCTACTATGTTTTCTTAGCATCTTGATTTCTTATTGTTAGATACTTTGTGGTTTGAAAAATTTTGTTCATTGTTCAAGTAGTGAAAATGAGCTTGAGGTGAATCTTACATTCTTTGGGTAATTTAATTTACTATTTGTTACTTTCATTTATGTTTGATGAGAATTTTAGTTCTTTCAAAAAACGAGAAGAATTGCATTTTCATTTGTTGGAATTTCATCTCAAATTTTACTTCTAAAAAGTGAATTAGATTACATTGCATTTGAAATTTGTTGTTGAGATTGTCATTGAGCACAAATTACAGTGCTTAGTGTTGAAAGTTGATAAATTCATCCTCGTTCATTGCTAAACGAAAATTATGCATATATTGCATTTGCATAGTTTTCATGGGAATCATGCATAGATTACATTGGATAGTTTGGAATATTTTAATGCTTTGAACTGGATTAGAACTTGAAAGTGAAAGATAGTTAGGAATCTTTTATCTGCTGCATACTTTATTTTTGCATCAATGTTTTCACTTCTTCGCTATGCTAGATATCTTTCATCGAAATGGAAAGATTATTTTCCTCATATTAGTTTCATTATAGGTATGTTCAGGTGACATTGATTTTGAGCCTTGAAATTGAAACATAATTCAATATCAACTTAAATTTAACCCAAGTAACCAAAGGAGAATTTGGAACATTAACGAAAACATTTAAAGGTATAGGATAGAGAAGTGTTCTCATGTCGTAAAACATAGGATTTGTCATTATTTTCTTGCGTTGTATCCTAGTGGTAATATCATTTTCCATGTACGGAAGTGTATAAGATTGTTCTCCAGTACTTTCGGGTATATCGGAGGCACTCCACACATGATAAGTATATGGGAATTATCTCATCAAATGGTTATGCATTATACAACACTACTATATACTATACTCCCATGTACTGTCGTGTATATTTTGGGAGTCCCCACTAGGCTGTTATCCATCCATAGGTATCTGAGTCGGCTGCCTTGTGAACCGTGATACACCAAAAAAATAATTTTGGGAGATTGGTTGTCGTACATTAAGTCCTTGGTTCACCAAGGTGTATATTGCAGATCACGGTTGCTTGGTAAACCTTTATGCATAGATTACCCATTTTTTATCTAATTTTTGTTAATTTTTGAAATTAATCGGCGAGTGAATAACATCCTACCCGAGAAACAAATCCTAGTAGATATTAGGTTGAGACTAATGGAAAAATTTCCTACGTTTACCAATCAAGGAAAGCCCTCAGATGGGAATCCTAGTTCTTTTCATTCTTTTAGAAATAAATATGGAAACATTGTCACTTACTGGATTTACCATTGGTTTGCTAGTTTGGCTATTTTCGACCCTATGATTCTGAATGTCCAAAATACTTCTCAACCAAGTTTACATCCACCTGAATAGCGTCAACCTAAAGATAACCCTTTTCCTTCTTCACCCATTGTTTCTTCATCCCTTTCCTCCTCTTCTCCTGGTGAAATTATTGACTCTAGTAACTAAGAAGCTAAGAAAATGAAGCAGAAGAAGAAAAATAAGTAAAGGGCCAACCCAACAACAATTATTTCCCATGAAATTATTGTTCACAAAACTTCCAATAAGCCCCGCAAAGTCAAATTTACTTGTAATTTATTTAAGGGTGACCACCTTCTTAGATATTTACGTGGTATCCCCAAGGTATTAGAAGTGTGGTCCACAGGTTCACATCAACCTCTTTCATCAACCTCTGGAGATCCTGTTGGTGATAAACCCTCAACTATTCATATTAAGGTCTATGGAAAAAAGGGTAAAGTAACATTCCATGTAGGTTTTATGAAGGGAATCATCCCATTCACATTTTTAATTATATGGATGAAGCCACAAGAATGTTCGATAACCTTACAGATTCTCAGCCATGACTTCCCGCTGGTTACCAAAAGATTTCCCCAGATCCTCCACTAGGTGATCAAGTGATCGATTAGAAGTCATCCCTGATCAATCCCACTCTCTCCAAAAGTGAATTCTATGAGTTTTTTCCCAACCAACCACTGGTTGAGAAAATGTTGACATGATTTCACCTTTAGTTTATCATGATTTTCCCATAGAGAGCGAACCTCATACCATTTAGGTTCTTTTTGTTTCTTTAGATTCCCATGAATTCGAGGGAAATCCTCCCATTCCTATGGCACAAGAGGGAAATAATCCCATTCCTATAACACAAGGGGGAATTTCTCCCATTCCCGTGGCACCCCCTCCAAGTAGTATTGTCACTTCTTTTGATTGGGGTCAACTGGTAGGATATAATCTACCTTCTTACATGCCTTTTTAGATAACAGTACAAGCTTATAATGTGGCCATACCTAGCAGGTTCTTAGATGAAGGTGCATATGTGAGTATCTGTCATCAACTACTTGGAAAGGTTTAGGTTATCCATAGCTTATGCCTGTTACCTAGAATCTGTTGGATTTTAACAGAGGAACCAGTCAACCGTTATGGATCCTTCCTAAGTTGCCTATTACTTTGGGAGGAAATATCGTCAATATTGATGTGATGGTTTTCCAAGGCCCTTTGGATTTAAATTCACCACTTGGTAATGACTATATTTATGTCATGGGAGCTCTTGTCTCTTATCTCTTTGACGTGATGTGTTTCCCACATGAAGGAAGAATTGTGACAATTGATCATTTTCCATTCGTTGGTCATAATTTGACTCCCAATAAACCAACATCCCTAAATGGTTCTTACATGAAAGTGGTATCTTCCCCACCATAGGTTAATTATGTGGCAGCCTATTCCATGCTCGCGTCCATTGATGATCTAGTTAGTGATACAATGTGTCATGTACTAGCGTCATTGGACCCTGATTTCTATAGTGTTGTTCTCCCATATGATGAGAAACCCTTGGAAGCCATGAACTCTTATGGGCCATGAAAAAGTGTATGGAGAAGAGTTCCTTTTCTTGTGTCAAGCACCTTAAAAAATTAAACAAAGCATTGGATCCGAGTTCTTTTTCTTGTGTCAAGCTCGTTAAAAAATGAAACAAGGTGTTATGAGGATAGTTATTTTACTGTGTCAACCTCATTAAAAAATGAAACAGGTTCCTATGAGGATATTTATTTTACTACATAAACCTCGTTAAAAAATGAAATAGGTCCCTATGAGCATAGTTCTTTAACTGTGTCAATCTCATTAAAAAATAAAACAAATTCACTTTTAATTCGAGTTATTGATTAGATCTCGTAAATTACTAGTCGAGTATTTCACTTGATCTCGTAAATGAACCTTCATTCCATCCACCTGTTAGTAATGAGTAGTCTACTTAGGTGAATGAAATGAAGCTTGGGGGGGCATGTACCTTGAATTGAGTCATTATGTTGGGGGTATGCAAACTTATTCCAAGCATATTTTGTCTCTGTTTCAAGCTTGTGTAAAAATGAAACCATCTTCAAGGATTCTCAAGCATAGTTTCCCATGTTCAAGCTTGTATAAAAAAAATGAAACCATTCCTATACACCTCTTATGATTTCCCTTATATATTCATTTTCTGCCAAATGAGCCTTGGTTTTCTTAGTCATCGTCACCATCTTCTTGGTCGATCATACACTTTCACTTGGTTGTTTTACCCTTGCCTGGGGAACCACTGTGATGAGTGGTATTGTTAACCATCCTTTTTAAATTTTCATGTTTTTAGCAGCTCCATCATCACCGGAATCTGTTGCTACCCTTTATACCACTTGTTCCTCTAGCAAGATTCCTCTTTCATCTCTTTTCAAACTCCCAAAATATGAAAATATTGTCAAGTACTTGTCTTTTTGAGCTCGTTAAAATAAGTGAAACGACATCTACTCAGTACAAGTTTAACCCTTTTCCAGACTAAAATAGAATAGTTGTGAAAAATGAAACCTTACTCAAACAATACTAAGAGGTCCTTTTGGATATTTTTTTCTACCTTTTCAGATTCTTTAAACTATTTATGAAAAGGTACATTTGGAGTTTTCTTTTCTGCCTCTTTTTCAAACTCCCTAAACATGAAAAATATGTCGAGTTACCCCTCTGTCAGACTCGTAAAAAATAAATGACGAAGGAATTTCCACCATGAGGAGACCAAGTTACTCCTTCCTAGGGCTCATTAAACTTTCTAGGATGGATTCATCCGAAGGGTGAACTTATATGACTAAGCATATGGTATCCTCTTCAAGCTTGCGATAAAAAATAAAGAGGTACCCACTAGAAATAGTGAGGGAAAATTGAAAGGGAACACATATCCTCCATTTCGTCTAAAAGGTAGCATGTCACTCTTAGACATGACACTTATATGTATCTCATGTCAAGTTTGGGATATTGTCACTTCATCACTTTCCTTCCTAGGTTTTGGAAATCCATTTGCCTCTTATTCGATTATATTATTTTCATCATGATCTATGATCCTATTTTGAGTCAAATGTTGTCAAATTTTGGATTCGTTTCACCGATATCTTCAAGAGAAGTCCCCGTCTGCAAATACTTATACCTTGCTTGAATTTATCTGCATAAATCCTGAATTAATCTTATCAACTTTGCAAAATCCTATGTTTCATGTCGATGATGTGGGAAAAATTATGAGCCTCCTTTGACGGATCACTTCCTATCGACTCCAAGCTCATTATTCAGGAATATTATCTAGAAAACCACTTTCAATTCCATGGAGCTTGCATGCCTCAATGGCATGTTCTTCGCATTCAACGATAGGTTCACATCACTGGACTTCGATTGAATGATTCTGTGAGTGTTCGACTTCGGCTTCATTGTTCACACTTTCAGATTGTGTTGTACTAACTTGAGAGCCATCACCATCATTGGTGATTTCTCTCGTGCCTATTAACGGTTCGCATCATCGACTAGTAATCAGGTGGTTTCTACCATGTTAGACTTCAAATCCTTTATTCACATGGTGTGATTCGTACTTTGGTTAGATCAAGATGAATATGAATACCCTGGGTTTCATTCGATAAATCTAGGTTGCGTGGACTTATTAAATATTCATGATCATTTCTAGTTGGATAATTGTGCCCATGGCGTGGATTCATGTATTCATATATTCATGATCCTTTTTAGTCGGATGTTGCGTCCATGTCGTGGATCCATGTATTGTTATATGCCTACTCATATATGTATTTCTATGCATAATTACATCAAAGATGTCATATATATGATATCATGTTTGGATTGTAGGTTTCCTGACGGTGGTGCTCTAAAGCCCTTGTCTTTACTTGTAAAGAACTTCAGCCATCACTTCCCATTTTGACTTCATGCTTTAGGGTGCATCTATTATATAGTATTTTGTCACACACCACTTTGTTTCATCATACCAACATTGTTGAAAAATATTTTATCCATCAATCATGCCTAGAAGATCCCTAAAGAAGTAAAAGAATACTTGATTTAAAAGGATTCTAGAAAGCTTGTCAAAAGTCATGTTTTACAATCCTAACATGCTTTGCACCGCTACTAACCCACACTTGTTACCTTTTTCAAAACATATGTCTAGCATTGGTAGCATGAAATTTGTAAAGAAAATATGTGTTGGTACTCTTCAGTTTGTTTTCCAAAAAATGGAGGAGAATATTCCCTTACTAGAATCCTCAAGAATGACGATGTGGTTTCAGGTTGTTGAGGATAGGAGCGATACCTCCCTTTCATGGCCATGGATCCTCTTTCAATGAATCCTTACCTTAAGATGTGGAAATCTTCCCACCTTTTATGGATCCTCAGATCCCTCTCCTCCCCTATAAATTAAACCCCTACCATTCACTCTTGGTTGGTTTCCATCCTATGAGCTGAATCATGTCCAATTGTTTCCCGTTTGTGAAGGAGGAAGTTGTTTGAAGAGTTGAGGCTAGGACTTGGAGTCTCACCTAAAGGAGGCATCCAACATCAAGGCATATGGTTGTATTTCTTCCCTTTATCATTCTATAAATAATACATTATGTGTTTCCTTTCCATAAATGTTTCTATTATTGCATGTTTATTGTAGTGCTCCTTGGTCTGCCAAATAGCTTATACTAGAGTGTTATGCTTTGTATATGTTTTTTGTTTCCACTTGTTCTTCCTTGCAGGAATTCGTCTTCAACAACGGAGAGGAGATCATGAGTGTGGAAGTGAAATAAGCAAGGCTGACATCAAATTAAAGCACTAGCATTAGAAAGAGGTAGCACATCTATCCTTCCTCATATTTTTCTAGCATAAGTTAGAAAATGTGACATATATTTGTCTTGTTTTTTACTAGATCCTCTCATCAGGACTAGAGGGATCACTTCTGTCTACAGAAGGGATTTCCTGCATAATAGATATACGCATCTCCCTACTTCGTCATGTTGTCTCACCTCCCAAATCCCAACTTCCAGACCTCTACCCTATTCGGGGTTTGCCCATCCTAGACCCCGTGACTTGCCTTCCTCCCAACCGCCCAACCACCTAACCCCCAACCTTCAACTTAGTCGAGTTAGAATATCAACTGCACATTCGTTTGTTAGAACACAACCCAACCTCCCAACCTCCAACTAAGTCAACATTAACATTGCTTTACTTATGTTACCACCAAAGCATTGGTTCCAACATTCGACCTTTGGGTTATTCAACTAGTTGTGTGGACCTCACAGATAGTCCACGTGAGTTTTCCTTTAACCAATTGCACAAGAGGAGAATATAATCACTCCAATCAGAAGCTTTCTCGCCTAAGGTTCTGATTTACAAAGGGATAAGCCTATCTAATCCTTTATATAAGTTTAGGGTTTATCTCCCTTATGCCAGAGAGAATTTCATTCCCTTAACATTCTATGATGGCCCAGTCAAGGGAATTCGATGTTGCACCATGGAAAGTCTTCAGTAGTGATCTCTGCGCACCCCCTAGATACCGGATCTACCACCGCGCAAAGTTCTTTTAATTGGTCCTCTTGACTGCGACTTGGTCCCAAAGGTCTATTCATCCTCTATATCTACGTAAATATCTCACCACTTTGTTGAAGTTAGACTAAGATGTTCCACAACATTACCCCTTCCGAGCTTGGGTGATAGCTACATTGAGGGGTTCCTACCCCGCAATCCTTCCCTGCCTTCGGGTAGGGAATTCATCGCATGGTGGTGTAGGCATTCCTGCATTTAATATCTACCAGAGGCTCCCACCTCTCCTACTACATGCCAACATTTCCAAATTCCACGTGGACACTTTTGGCATCTCCTCAGGGTTGCTCATGGGTTCTCAGAGAATTATCCTATTGGCATGGTTCCATAGTCCTCATCGCCAAAATCCCTATGGGGGGAATGAAATGTTTTACACCAGTAAGGATAATTATGATGGAAGTAGGACCACTAGGCACAACCCGCCCTAGGAACACTCCCTTGATCCTTCATATACTTCTTTCTTGTCGCCACAACAAAGTGTAAGAAATTATACTGATGTATACATGAACGAATTTGGCCAACATAGGGTATTTATTATAAATTTTACATTAATAAAAAGGGTCTCATAACCCACTTATTTTAACTCTTCAAGTTTTGGGCCTGAAATATATCATTAAGTTCATTATATTTAGCTATTGCATTCTTTCTGACACATATAAGCATTTTATTCAGAGTAATATTATGCCTTTGATCTATATATTAGGCATTATTTTTATGGGGCCATTTTCCCACTCTGAAACTTTAGATACTCTGTGACTTCCATTACTCAGGCTATTAACTAAATTTTTAGTGTACACACAACGAACTTGTACACACACATATATACACAGACATGCTCAACATACAAATCACGGAGATATCCCTTCATAGTTGCACCGTAGGTATACACACAAAAACACAATAGTATTCCTTGTTTTTCCATATCTATTGTGAATGACAATGCAACATAATCAATTAATTTTCAAGAAATATTCACAAATAATTATCTTCTATTTTTTAGGGAAACTGAGTTTGGGAATATGACTTTCCACCAAACCATAGAGAGTTGCAGCCATTTCTATTTGCATTTTTCACCCCCAAGCCAGATTCTAGAGTATGGGAGGGAATTCTTGTTGTTGGGACCAGACTCAAGATGCCAGAGAAGTCAGTGACTCAAGAGACTTCCTGCCTCAATCCCTACAATTTTTTTGCCTCCTTCTTGCCTACATGAGGAGTCCATAGGTGCCCAAACTCACCCCCTCATGCACATATAATGTTTCACCTCCTCCTACGGAGTCTAGAAACCATTGTACCAATGAAGACAGTAACCAGGAATTGTGATCGAGGTTGTGTATATCTCAGCTTCAAGATGGTCTCCTCCCAAGATGTTATAGGGCTCCATAGTAGCTAGCTCAACCCACAGCCTCTAGGGAATCCCAAGTTGTTACAGGGCTCCAAATATTCCATTCCACCCATAGCATCTAGGGACCCAAGTTTTTAAAGGGCTCCAAAGACGTCTTTTCTCAACCCACAACCTCTAGGGATAGAGATTTTGTTGTTTATTAAGAGACAACTCCTTAGTTATGGAAGGTGTTAGCCCCCCTGTAAATTTTTGACAGGAAAAGTAGGGGGCTAAATGGTCTTTGAGCCTTCAAGGAATGCATCTCCCTTGAAGACACATCATCCTGGAAGTCTCCTATGCCTTTGCCTTTGATAAATTTCCCTCTGCTGACTCCCTTTATAAGGTCTCATTGTTTGCAGAAATTGTGTTCCAAAAGGTATATATTTATCCCCTGTATCCCTGCAAAGTGTCCCTTTTCAACCCTTTTTCCCTCTGTTAAAGTCCCCCTTTTTCATCCCAAAAATCCCCTCTAAAACATCCCTACACCCTCTGGTTAGCCAAATTCCCCCTTATTCCCTCTATTGTTTCCCATTTTCGGCCTCAAATTTCACTAAAAAGGGCCGAAAAACCCATACTCTACATATTGGGTCTTAGCCCCCTTCAGGCCAGCCCCCTTACCATTTGCCTCTATGTGACCCAGCACCATGACCAGGCACCCAGGCAGAAGGCGCTTATCGCATAGGAAATCAAGGGAAACATCGACCGTTGATCTTCGCAGATCGGACGGTCCCCGTTAACTCAGCAAGCGCTCGTCGTTCTTCATGTTCACCTCTCTGATTGCACCATCGCCGTCTATTTACCCGTAGATCCGACGATCCTCAGTACATCTGTCCCAGTGGTCCCTGCCGCAAACACTGTTCGCAAACCCGGTGGTATCTATTGCACTGCCTTTTGGGCGGTAGGCGGTATTTTCAGATTGCCCAGCGATTCCACTCAGCATTCGACACGTGGCTCCGAAACTGTTCCAAAACCGCTACCTCATCATAGGTTATCGTTCGTCCGTGAATGCGTAGCGATATCATTGTTAGCCATCAAATCTGTTATCGCCCATCCAACGGTCATCGCTCAACAGAGTTGTGCGGGGTTTAATCCAAGGTCACCGTACTCCTGGCCCATCGTTCATCACCCTCTGCTGCATTTTCAACTGTCGATCTCCTTTGAGATCTGATGGTCTAGATTTGTTTTCCCCGCTGTTGACTTTTCCACCATCGCCCGGTCCCGCCACATCACCCCCCACATGTATCCACCGTACATCCGCCTATCCCATTGCATATATTTGTTCAAAGTCAATTTTGTTAAGGTATTTTCATTTAAATTTCCTCTGTGATCCGCCAACATTCACTAAGGCTTCCCACCATCATTCCTCTGCATTGTTCATCCATTTCACCAGCCGCACGGCCATTTTCATCATCCGCACTGCATCCACCACCCCCATTGTTTTCTTAACCTGTTTCCATGTTTTGCAGGGTTCCAAAGAGGCAGAAAACCACCATGGTTCAATTATACTATTGTAATGGCGTGTTGCACAGGAAAGGTTGAATTTGGAAGCTGGTACTACAATGGAAATACTCGGAAAGGTAGCGGCAGCATAAATGTTATCCCAGGACAGTTCAATCTCCGCAAGAAACCTATCCGGCACCATTAAAGTTCAGATTTCACAGATCAAGACATTTATGAAGGGCAGCGAAATACCAGCTAGTGATAAACCAGTTCAACGAAGAGCTTTGAGCCTTAATACATGGATTTAAAGGCAAAGCACCAAATCAGTGATGTCATGAATCACACGGAGTGTACAGCATATAGAAATTCATGTATATCAAGGTTTGTACACCAGCATAATGTTTTCCTCGTAAAGGACAGAATGCCCATACACCATTTATTCTATGTCGTGTTCCTAAAGGATTTCCCACCCTGACAACGGTCCTACAATATCTGTAGCATTAGCTACACAACATGACAGACTTGAATCATTGATTTATTTTTGTTCAGATCACCAGTAGTACTACAGAGCACTGCAGCCAAAGTACATCAGAGACATACCTGAAGTTAATGGAAACCTGAAGAAGATCATTCGTTCACTCAAAAGAGTGCCAAAGATAAATGCACAGAATTTATACAGAGTGGGCTTCGGCCTTCTACCTTTCCTGAGTGTTAATGCTGCATTTAGTTCTTCACCTACCTTCTCTACTCGACTAGAGCTATAAATTCATGAAGAAACTCATTGTAAAGGTTTTTGATCAGTTATCAGATAATTGCAAGTACTTTATTTTGACACACAGTTTCTGTGTAAAGTTGTAAGATAGGCTGAGGAATATGTTTTCAGACTGAGTATTCAGCTATTGGAAATGTTGTACTTGACTGGTATTGTTGTTTAATCTGACAAGCACATTTCTTTGGATCCTGATTTAAAGCAGTGGTGATGTTTTCCTATCTCTGTGTTTAATTCATTTCATTTCGTTTCTGCTGGCTTGCATCAGAATATTGGCATAGAATTTACCCTTGTTAGGTACCTTGTGTTTCTGCTCTCCTTTCCATTAATTTTTTTCTTCTGAATTTGTTGTCTAAGAATTGATTTCAGTTGGTTTAACCAATGTAGTGGATGTTATTGCCTGCTCTTTGATGTATGAATTAAATGAGTTCAGCTCTTAGATGTTTCTTGTTAAGGATTTAGTTGGAAGATTTGGGAACACTGGGGATTAGAGTTAGCCCTGTCCAATAGGATCCTTGTACGACCAGCTGGTCTTTAACTTTGTACCCTGAAATTTGTGTCATCTCCTCCTCTCTTATCATTCCATATCACACAATCATCTTTAAGACCCAATGTTTTAGATGACTAGCCCAATTGAAAGCTTGCACATTGGATAGTAAGCACATCCTTTCCTGACTCCATTGCCCAATGGTCTTGAATATTTCCTGGAACATTTCACCTCTGCCTTATCCCTCTTTGCTCATCCTTGTCTTACATTGAACCTTTCCTTCCTGATAACCAGCAACCAAATCAAACAATCAAACAAACAAATCCTGTGCCTATAACTAGCCTAACATCTTAAACCTTGAGCTTCAAAGACATAAAACCTTTGTTTATATAGAGAGATCCCTCTCTGGACCCAGGAGGGCTAGATCATGAGTTCTGAAAGTGGTTTGATTTTGTCTCATCTTTTGGTATTTCCAACCTTGCCAAAACATGGGAACCTCAACATAATGGCGACTCCGCTGGGGAGCTTCTGATTTTTCCTCATCTTACTATATCATAAGCCTCAGAAAACCTATAATCTCTGGTTATGTTGGCAGTAAACACTCCTATTCACACATCAACCTCTATACCATTTTTTATGCTTTCCCATACTCTTGGACAAAGTCTGGAAAGGGCCAGGCAGCCTCCAGATCTCACACAATGTCAGAGGTGACATATCTGGTAAATGCCCTCCCAGTCAATCTCTGGTTAGAGTTTGTTGTGTTCGGTAGAGATCCTTGAAAGAGGACATCTCTTAGACACTGTGGTGGACATTTTACCCTCTAAAAACATCCTAAACCTTTCCACCTGGCGAATCCATATTCCCTAAACGTTTTAAAGAATCCACTGGTGATCAGTAGACCTGCTGATTATCTTGGTTCACATTAGACTCCACTGGGAGACTAGCCTCCATAACAATATCAACCATAGTAGAAGTAACAAGTAGGGTTAAGCTGCTTGGTGGGAAGATAGCATTCTGGCTTCAAGAACTATTCATACAAGAGCTTATCTTGACCCAAACCCACCTGAAATATTTGATAACCCTGAGAGCATCCTTAGAAACCCACCTACACCTATAGGATCAACTATTTCCAGTCACATTTATAGAGCTAACTCTGCACCAGAAGATCTTACAGCTCTATCACACTTTCACCTTGACCTAGACCTACCTAATAGATTACCTAGAACTAGGTCATTCAGTGTCCTAGACCAGCCTGACCTTGAGCTCCCTGGCTCACCACCTCAAAGTGGTAAGCACCTTGGGATTAGACAGACCCCTCCATCTGCACCTCCTGATATACACTTCATTCAAAATTTGGGGCTTAGTCACCCTAGATATGCTCATAATTCTTCTATTGGTCACAGTATCCTTGTCATCCATATACCAGTTGCCCAAGTCAACCTTTTACCTCATCAAAACATCATCATGGCAGCCTGGTATGCACCTCTGGTTTTACCTCAGCCTCTAGTACCCTTACCCAATGATTATCAATCAAAGATCCCACACTTCACTGCAAAAGAGTCTACCACAGCCTAACACCATGTAGATAGGATGGAAGATTCTTTTGACTACATGGAGATAGATGATGATATAGTCAAAATGAGAATCTTTGCCCAGAGCTTAGGGGGTGATGTGAAGAAATGGTTTAAGGGCCTACCTCCAAGTAGCATCAATGACCTCCCAGCTCTATATTTGACCTTCATAAACAAATGGGAAGTTAAGGCCAACCCTCGCCAACTCCTAGCAGAATATATGAGCCTTAAAATAAATGTGGGAGAGAGTGTCCATGATTACACAACGAGATTTAACAGCATTTACAATGCTCTCCCTCCACACATGAAACCTCCCCAAGGTATGGCTCTGGCGAAATACCCCAAAGGCTTTGATGCTGACATGGCCTATCAGCTTAGGGATAAAGAATACAACACATTGGAGGACATGCAGAAAGGAGCAGTGAATATAGAGGCAAATCTAATTGAGAAAAGAGCGAGATTAAGAGCTAAGAAAAGGGTAACATATAGAGACGACAATGTCGGTTCCACATCTGATCCAAATCATGACCATCTATCTAAAAAAGTGGAGAAGCTATACAAAATGATGGAAAAAATGGTTTTCACTGTTAGTAACCAAAATAGAAATCAAAACCATAACCAGAACCAGAACTTTAGAAGAAACAATGCCACTCCCAACAGACAAAGAGAATCAAATCAACAAGTTTTAACCCCATTCCAAGAGAATTTTATTGATGAAGATGAGGGAATCATATAAGAGTCTGAGGGAAACACAATTAATATGTTTGGAACAAAGGATTCAATCCATTACTGTTACTCAGAAGAAGATCATCCCTCACCCTCATATTGGGATGAGGAAGGATCAAAATCTGAAGATTATAGACTTGGATTTGAAGATGCCATCATGCAGGTCAAAAAATATGAAATTAGGAGAAAAAAGAGCCAAGAAACTACCAAACCAAAAGCTTCTGAGGTCACCATCAAAAAAAGGCTTGAGAAAACTTCTAAATCAACTGCTGAAAGCAACAAAACAGCAGCCGAGAGTTCTGGAAAAAACAAAGAAAAAGACAACCAAAACACTGATACACAAGGTAAACTAGCTAGTAGCACTAGCGCTGCAGTTAGTGCTCCTAATAAAACTGTCACAAACACTGTACATAACGAGAATAAACACACTGATTCAGCCACTAAAGAAGTGGCTAAAAAAACATAGTTGAACATTCCGAAGAGTCAATCCACTTTCAATTTGGAGAGTGAGATTGCAAAAAATAAAATCTTTATCCCACTCTCTGAGCTGGCCACTCAGGATGTATATAAAGGCCAAATTTTTAAAGCATTAAATTTAGGTGAGAACAGTGACACTGTAAATCTGAGTGATGATCAACCTGCCCTTCTTTTTGGTCCAAATAATGAAGGTAAGTTTCAGGAGGGGGTAGTTCCACCTTTTTATATCAGTCTCAACATTCATGACCAGACTCTTCATAATGAAATGCATGATTCTGGAGCAGCACATAACCTAATGCCTAAGGTAGTCATGGAAAGGCTAGGCCTAGAGATAACCCGTCCTTACAAATATTTATATTCATTCGATTCTAGCAGGGTAAAATGCCTTGACCTAATTAAAGACCTGTGTGTGAGTCTTACTCAGATTCTTGCTAAATGTATGGTCATGGATGTTGTGGTGGCAGATGTACCACCCAAGTATGGCATGTTATTATCAAGATCATGGGGAGCCAAGCTGCAAGGAACAATGTAGATGGATGGGGCTTATGCCACAATCCCGATCTTTGGCCAACTTAGAAGACTGTACAGAGAAGCACAAATGAAATTCTTGGTTAGTAGCCCTGAAAAGCCTGAAAATTCTCCCCTATACTCTGTACATACAAACCTGGATTCCTTTATCTTCTGCAATGATGAATCTTTGGGAAGACCAGAATCTGAAAACATAGATACAAGCAAAGGTACACATGATGAAACAGAGCCAATGGACTTTAACATAATGGCTACTCTAGACTCAGAAGAGGAAAATGTAGAAAACTCAGGATAGTGCACTAAAATAAAAACTCGAAGTGAACCAGAAACAAAATGCAATCATCCAACTAGTCACCTCTCTGACTTCCACACCCATAATGAAAAACTAAACAACCCACAGCCTAGTGTTGACCCTATAATGTGACATAATGGCGAACCCAGTTGTAGGGAAAGAAATGATAACAAAAACGAGAGTGAACCCCTGTGGGAAATGAGTTTTGATGGGTCCTACACAAGAAGAACTGCCAGGGCTGGGGTATGGCTACGTAACCCAGAGAGTAATTACATAGAGAGCCATGCTTGCAAACTGCACTTCAAATGTACAAACAATATTGCAGAATATGAGGCTCTTATCCTAGGCTTAACCCTGTTGAAAAAACTAGGGGCCCGTAGGATAACTGTGCGTGGGGACTCTAAGCTGATTATCAAACAGGTGAATGGTGAATACACAGTGAAACATTCTAGATTGAGAGCTTACAGGAATGACACTATGGATTTATTGAAAAAGTTTGTTGAATACGAATTAGTGTTTGTTCCTAGGAGTCAAAATTTCATTGCAAACGGATTAGCTTGCCTAGCTAGTTCCTACCCTAAGACTCCTAGTGACCAACAGATCATCATTCAGACCAAATTTAGACCTGCAATGCCGGACAATGAAAAATATTGGCAGGTTTTTGAAGGAGATAAACAGATTGAAGATTTCCTGGTAGGCATAAACGAGTTTGAATTTTTTAATTCGGACTCCAAATCTGACAGTAGCTACCTAAGTGAAGAATCCTCAGACGAGGAAGAAACACCCTGTAACATAGAAATAAACTCTTTAAACGAAAAGACTAGAAATCCAGACGAAAAATGTGAAAACGCAGATAGTGAAGAAGTAGAGGTGCTGCAGGCCAAAGATAAGAACATACCTCGAGGTCTGGCCCCTTTAGAAGACCTTTTTTACTTTGATGATGTAGCAAAAAATCCCACTATAGAACATGCAGACTCTGATGTTGAGGAGTGCAACATAAGCGCTGAAGATAAGCCCAAAATGATCAAACTGGCTAAGTCCCTGCCTGCAAACATGAAAAATAAATACATTGACCTATTCAAGGAATTCATTGATGTGTTTACTTGGAGTTATGAGGACTTAAGGGCCTATGACACAAATATCATACAACATAAGATACCCTTGAAAGAAAATCAGAAGCCCTTTAGACAAAAAATGCACAGAATCAACCCAAAACAATTGCCTGCAGTAGAAAAAGACATTAAAAAGATGTATGAGGTAGGCATAATAGTTCTCGTAAGGTTCTCTGATTGGGTTTTGAATTTAGTGGCTGTGAGAAAGAAGGCAGGGGAGATTAGATTATGTATTGACTTCAGAAATCTTAATCGAGCCTCACTCAAAAACAACTACGCTTTGCCAAAAATGGAACACATTCTTCAGAAGGTAGTAGGCTCCAAGAGAATCTCCCTGCTGGACAATTTTTCAGGTTACAACCAAGTCTTAGTGATCCCAGAAGACCAACTCAAGACAGCCTTTACCACTCCATGGGGCACCTTTATGTATGTAAAAATTCCCTTTGGACTGATGAACGCTAGTGCAACCTTCCAAAGAGCAATGGATAAAGCTTTTTCAGATGAGATAGGAAACTTCATTGTTATTTACTTGGATGACATAACAGTCTATTCTAAGACTGAAGAAGAACACCTAAAACATCTGAGGAAAGTGTTTGAAAAATGTAGAAGGCTTGGTCTATCACTGAATCCTAAAAAGACTGTATTTGGACTGCAGGAAGGAAAAATTCTTGGCCACATTATATCTGAGAAGGGAATTAGGATAGACCCACAAAGAGTTAAGGGAATACTACAAATCACACACCCAAGAAGCATCAAGGAATTACAGTCCTTCATTGGGAAGATTAACTTCCTTAGGAGGTTTATTCCCAATCTAGCTGAACACCTTAGGAGCATGAATAACATGCTGAAGAAAGGCGTAGAAGTTAAGTGGATTGTTGAAGCTAAGAAATCTTTTGAATCAGTAAAACTTGCACTCACCCAGGCTCCTGTCCTAATCAGCCTAGATTTCTCAAAAGATTTCCTGATTTTTTCATTTGCCTCCAAGTATACCATAGCTGCAGTTCTGCTGCAGAAAAATTCAGAGGGAATGGAACAACCCATTTCTTTCTTCAACAAATCACTCAGGGATGTACCCTTGAAATACAACATAATGGAAAAACATGCCTATTCTCTGATTAAGGCCTTGAAATACTTTAGGGTGTACATACTGCATTCCCACACCATAGCCTATGTACCCAATATAGTGGTTAAAGATATCTTGTCCCAAGACCTAGATGGGAAGAGGGGCAAATGGATTGTTGTGATCTTAGAATATGACCTTGAGATAAAACCCACCAAGCTAATTAAAGGTCAGGGCTTAGCACAAATGATGGCTAAAACAAATCTACAAGCCCTAGACATCAACATGGTAAATGCCTTGGATGAGCAACAAGAATTTCCTGATCCCACTGTTGAGGAAAAGTTTCAGAGCTCTCCTTGGTATTCTGACATTTTGTGCGTGCTTACACACCTCAATACCCCTCCTGAAATATCAAAGACCAAGGCCAAATTCTTAAAGCTTAAAGCCAAGAGCTATTGCATATTGAATAACTGCTTATACTGGAAGAATCCCAATGGCCTATTACTTAAATGTTTGCCTGAGTCTGAAGCTGAAAATATTAAACAAGAATTCCATGTAGGAGAGTGTGGAGGACACCTGAGCTGGAAAGCCACGGCAAACAAAATACTTAGAGCTGGCTACTATTGGCCTACACTCTTCAATGATATCCATAAGATGATAATTGCTTGCCACAAATGCCATATTTTTTAAGGCAAAAGAAAACTCCTCCCCTTACCTCTACAACCCATCACTGTTGAAGGTCCCTTTCTGCAATGGGGTCTAGATTTTATAGGGGGGATTCACCCTACTTCTTCTGCCCAACACAAATGGATCCTAACATCCACAGACTACTTCACTAAGTGGATTGAGGCCATACCTGCTAGGAATGCCACAGATTCAGTCATCATTAATTTCCTAGAAGGTCATATCCTCTCTCGGTTTGGCTGCCCAAGGAAAATAATCATTGATAATGCTGCTGCTTTCAGATCCAAGAAAATGGTTGATTTTTGTCACAGGTATCAAATAGTGCTTGGTCATGCAACTGCCTATTACCCTCAAGGTAATGGATTATCTTAATCATCAAAAAAAATCCTGGTGATCATCATCAAAAAGTTGCTGGAAGAGAACAAAAATTCATGGCATAACAAGCTAGTACATGCTTTGTGGGCTGACAGGCTTACAACAAAGAAATCTATTGGCATGTCACCTTATCAGATTGTCTATGGAACGGAAGCAGTGTTTCCTACCAGCCTTGGGGTACCAGTGATTAAGTTGGTCCAAGAGATTCAAACAGAAGAAGACAGTATGGTGAGAAGGATAAACCAGAAAATTCATCTCCAGCAAACAAGGGAAGAGGTTTACAACAAAGCAGTGAAGGTTCAGGGAAATATAAAGAATTTTTTTGACAAAAGAACCAAAGCTGCTGATTTCAAAATTGGGGATAAAGTTCTGAAGTGGGACTCAAGAAGGGAGGATAAAGGAAAGCACAACAAGTTTGACAGTCTGTGGTAAGGTCCATACATCATCCAGGCCATTGTGGGTCCAAATGCCTTCTTCCTACAGGAATTATATGGTACAGAGCTATTTGGGGGTCCTGTCAATGGCAGGATGCTCAAACACTACTTCTGCTGATTTCCAATTTCCATTTTCCATTTCCACTGTGCATACCATTGCAGTTTTTTTTATTTTCAAGAAAAAAAAGAGAAAATGTTTCAAAAAACAGAGGAAAAAGAGAGGTTCAGACATGCTTAAAACATGAACCTCTGAAGTACAAAAGATTGGCTCTAATAAGCTCAAAACCTGAGCCAAAGAAAGTAAAACAGCTGGTCCTAACATGCCCAAAATCTAGACCGGCAAAGAAGAAAGAAGAATCAGCTCTAACATGCCCAAAACCAGAGCTGAAATGAAGAAAATAACATGTTCAAACTCGAGTCACAAAGAAAAGAGGGATAGTTCAAATCTCATATTTCAAGTCTTCACAGTTTTGTTTCAGTTTTCTGCAAATTTTGTCCATGTGCAACTGTCTGTTGGGAAAAATACTGAGAGGGGGGGTGAATCAGTATTTTACAAATTTTCTTTTCTTTAAAACCATATGTTACAGTACTGCATCCAATATGTATGTTCAGATATCTTATCATGTCTTTACTTAGAGTATTGCATCAGATAAGCATTAAGCATGAACAGAAATAACATAACAAACCATCACACAAAACAACACATATGAACACCAGGATTTAAGGTGGAAACCTAATTCAGGAGAAAACCACCACTACTGTAATCTCAGTTTTGAATATTTATTGTAGAGAAAACTTCTTACAATATATGCTGGTGCAGACTTATACCAGCACGCAGGCACCCACCTGCAGAAGGCTTCAACCTTCTCTCGTTTACCAGCCTCTCCTGGAAGGGAGCTACTCCCCCTGCTCTCGTTTACCAACTACCACTGGAAGGGAGCTACAACTCTGAAGGCTTCGACCCTCAGCACCACTGCGGACCACGTTTCATCAACCTTCATATACGACATACCTTGCCGGTCACCAGATTTATTTATTTGCTGTATATTCACACCAGTTCCTCATGATTTCTTCTGTCATTCACACCAGAGATTCATCATTATATTCATGGGTGCATCATAGTTTCGGATTTATCAATTAAGAACAGAGCTCGCCCATACAGATATTATTTTTAGAAATTTTTATTCACCACACTTACAATGCACACCTCGTTCTTTATTTTTCTTCTCCTTATATAGTTTTCCCTTTATTAAAACCATGAGTCAAAACCACGAACCGCTAACGGTATTCCTTTTATTTTATTCCACGGGGCTTTTTGATCTCCTTTTAATTTTATTTATCAATTTGAAGAAATTGATAAATAAATATATTTACAATTTTGAACAGAACTTTAGGATTAAAGTTAACCCTTCGCATTTTAATCCTTCCAAATAATATGGTAGACCCCGGGCCCACAAATATAGTCAATAGCCTATCAAATACACGCATGGTACCATAGGTAAACTTCGCGCAAGTCCAGCGTCCGATCACCGTTAGATTAGCAAGCTTCTAGATCAACGGCGTATAAGCATATCGCTCGACCTTCGATACCGATCGTTAACGTGCGATGGCCCGCCGTACATGTGTTAATCTTCACGCACCTTCAACAAATGACGACTGTCCGATGACCCCTTCCCAGATCTACGACGCTCAACGATATCGCTGGGCGTCCTGGGTCGAACTATAACGCGCGATGGCGCACTGTAAAAAGTGGTTTTGTAGAATCGTACAGGGACGCGTGTCGGCCATTTTATGGAATCGCTCCCCACCTCTTGAATACCGCTTGCCCATTGAGAGCGGTGCGATGAAAACCATAAACCGCCTTCACTGTTCCTCCTTCATGGTTCCGCCCTTTGCTTAAGGTTCCGCTCATGATTCCAAAGGGTTAGTCTGGGTTTGCGCTATAACTCTGGTGTATCTTTGGCAGGATTCCAATAACCAACGAACAAATGTAGATCTCTTCCGACAGGATTTCCTTACAACCATTGACTCGTGACAATTAAATGTCATTCCTCAATTCTGCTATGATATATATAACATGTCAACCTTCCATTTCGGAGTTCTATCCTGTCACAGTTCCGCTTCTACCTGTACATTCAAGAACATCATATCTCTGCCACCATTAATTTCTTCAATGGATACACTGAATGCCTTGAGAGCCCCCTATATATTCAACCAAGTAATTCCACGATTGCAAATATCAAACTAAGCCAGATCTTCATTACAAGAAGGTCTCATCCTGGAATTCGAATCCTACCACCATGATTCCTCAACAAGGTTTCACTTTTAACTTCATTCGCAGAGACTCATACATAGATTCAGGGGATTCCACTCAAGAATTACATCATTCAATACTCATATAATACACATAATGATTTCATTCTTCTCTGGGCACCGTAGGTATCCTCTGCCCATTATGAAATTGATCACACAGGTCATATATATTCCAGATTTACTCATACTTAACAAAATTCCATAGTTCTTCATTAACATATACAAATCTTAGCCAGATATTCAGTTTTTCCTTCAATCTATTACCTTGTCTCTTCCTAGCATCTCTCCCTTTTGTCATCTCCTTTGCAAACTGTATTAAATCCCTAATTCAACTCTACTGCTCTGTCTCATCTACTGCCTCTACTACCTTTCTGTCTCTTTTGCCTTATGGATATTTTAGGTGCTACTCCTGTCTTTGCCAATTCCTTTGCCATCAATGACAATATTTCCAACACTGTCTTTATGCCTCGGACCCACAGCAAGTCAGACAGTCTAATCCTGAATTGATTGTTTTTCAATTTATGTCATAGAATATAGAGAAGAAATCTGTTGGACAGTTTAATCCTAGCAGATATTAGATAGGGTAGAGAAACAAATGAGACCAACAGTTTAATCTGGTCTCATGGAGTAATAAGGGTAGATTTAGAATAGGTTTATTTTCTGTTTGTAAAAATAAAATGATGTAAAGGGTCTACTAGCTCAAATGCACCCTAGAAGAAAAAATGATAGGACTGTAGGATGGGTAGGTAGATTGTTGGGAATGTTTTGCTGATCTATCATATTTGTGACAGCTGAAAATCAAAGAAAAAGAGATGGCTCTAGCAGCAGGCATCTGGCCTACACCAAAGATCATTTTCTGAAATCTTGACTCCTTCAAGAAGAATCCATCCCCATGTGGAGCCACTGTTAGCCCCCCTGTAAATTTTTGACAGGAAAAGTAGGGGGCTAAATGGTCTTTGAGCCTTCAAGGAATGCATCTCCCCTGAAGACACATCATCCTGGAAGTCTCCTGTGCCTTTGCCTTTGATAAATTTCCCTCTGCTGACTCCCTTTATAAGGTCTCATTGTTTGAAGAAATTGTGTTCCAAAAGGTATATATTTATCCCCTGTATCCCTACAAAGTGTCCCTTTTCAACCCTTTTTCCCTCTGTTAAAGTCCCCCTTTTTCATCCCAAAAATCCCCTCTAAAACATCCCTACACCCTTTGGTTAGCCAAATTCCCCCTTCTTCCCTCTATCGTTTCCCATTTTCGGCCTCAAATTTCACTAAAAAGTGTCGAAAAACCCATACTCTACACATTGGGTCTTAGCCCCCTTCAGGCCAGCCCCCTTACCGTTTGCCTCTACGTGACCCAGCGCCATGACCAGGTGCCCGGGTGGAAGGCGCTTATTGCATAGGATATCAGGGGCAACATCGACCGTTGATCTTCGCAAATCGAACGGTCCACGTTAACTCCGCAAGCGCCCGTCGTTCTTCACGTTCACCTCTCTGATCGCACCATCGTCGTCTATTTACCTGCAGATCTGACGGTCCTTAGTACATCCGTCCTGGTGGTCCCCACTGCAAACACTATTCGCATACCCGGTGGTATCTATTGCACCGCCTTTTGGGTGGTAAGCGGTATTTTCCCATTGCCCAGCTATACCACTTAGCATTTGACACGTGGCTCCGACACTGTTCCAAAACTGCTACCTCATCGTAGGTTATCGTTCGTCTACGGATGCGTAGCGATATCGTTGTGAGCCATTAGATCTGTTATCGCCCATCTAACGTTCATCGCTCAACAGAGTTGCGCGGGGTTTAATCCAAGGTCACCGTACTCTTGGCCCACCGTTCGTCGCCCTCCGCTGCATTTTCAACCGTCGATATCCTTTGAGATCTGACGGTTTAGATTTGTTTTCCCCGCTGTTGACTTTTCCGCCATCACCTGGTCCCACCACGTCACCCCCCATGTGTATCGACTGTACATCCGCCTATCCCATTGCATATATTTGTTCAAAGTCGAGCTTGTTAAGGTCTTTTCATTTAAATTTCCTCTGCGCTCCGCCAACCTTCACTAAGGCTTCCCACCATCATTCCTCTGCATTGTTCCGCCATTTCACCAACCACATGGCCATTTTCATCATCCGCACTGCATCCACCACCCCCATTGTTTTCTTAACCTGTTTTCGTGTTTTGCAGGGTTCCAAAGAGGTGGAATGTTGGGAAAAATACTGAGAGGGGGGG